>JAHWFO010005729.1:180652-205073 GCA_023313115.1 Rhysida immarginata | reverse complement strand
GTTGTCAGTGACCATAAGCCGCACCTGCTGGCAACATTTGGGAGTTATACATGGCATATCTTCAAATGGGACAACCCTTCCCGTGACTTTCGGCCACTCAGTTTATATTCATGTCTGAGAGTTTCCAGCCATCTCTCCTTGTTGCTTTGAGTGGTGCACCAGTTCTTTTGTTATTAGAAACAGACTTATATACTCACTCACCAAACATCATGGCACACCTGCCTAATAACGTGTTGGGCCCCCTCTGACCCGGATAATGGCAGTGACCCGTCGTGGAAGAGAGTCTACCAGTCCCCAGAATACATCCACAGGCACTACACTCCATAACGATGCTGCATTTACCAGATGTGTTGGTGACGACCTGACAGATCGTTCGATGATATCCCACTAATGTTCAATGGGATTGCAATCTGGAGAACGTGGAGGCCAAAACATTGTCGTGAAGTCGGTAGCATGTTCCTCCAGCCACTGCTGTGTCACAAGGGCCATGTGTAGAGGCGCATTTTCTTGCTGGAAGATAACATCACCCGCGGGGTAAAAACAGTTCATGAAGGGGTGCAGGTGGTCCCCAAGCAGAACGACGTAGAAGTAGCATGCACCAATGGACCCATTGCTTACCACGAGAAAACACCCCAGACCAGTATGGAGCCTCCATCTGCTTGAGTGGTCCCCACCTGACAACCAGGGTCCATGGCTTCGTGTGGCCTGCGCCAGACACGGACACGACAATCGGCCCGATACAGCTGAAATCATTACTTGTCAGACCTGGCAACCCTTCGCCAGCCCTCTGCAGTCAATGTCGATGTTGGTTGGCTCAGGCTAGGCGTTGCTGACGATGTGCAGCTGTCAAGAGTGGCACCCGTCGTGTCCTCCTGCTCCCAAAGCCTGCAGCTGCCAAGGTTCGCCGAATTGTCACAGAAAGTTGTGGGACGTCCCTGGTTGTACGACATGGTGATTTGGCCCGCTGTTGCCCTTCGGTCAGCAATTGCAAACCGGGCGACTCGGCGAACACCTCTGGCATCAATGAGGCATAGGCAGCCCGTCCGCTGTCTGACATGGGTTGTAACTCCTCGTTGGGTGTACTCTTGATAGACTATTGCAACGGTTGTGTTAGCTACACCTGCTAAATTGCAGGGTGTTGGCTACATCTGATATTGAGGCACCCATCCGTCTGGCACCAACAATCATCCCCCGTTCCAATGCAGATAGTTCTCGGCGTGCTGCCATTACTGCAGCTAGTTTTGCTTCCAATGATTGTGTGACATCAAGGAGTCCTGTGCACCTGCATTACGAAAATGGAAGCAGCAGGATCTGTCTTATTATGGACAGGGAACCTGATTGGTAGGGTGTGGGGTGTGTCATGACTTTTGGTGAGTGAGTATAGTTATAATTTAACAATGTCCATTTTGCAATACAAAGGGTTTTATTAAGATAGCAAAATGGACATTGTTAAATTGTAACTATAGACACAGTGCAATACAACGTGCATAAAATAATGAATCTAAGAAACAGACTTGCTGGTTCTGTATTTTTTCCACATCTAAGTCACAGTTCCTTGAGCACATCCAATTATTTTAGCAACTTCTCATTGTGATTTTCCTTCTTTAACCAGCTTTATCAAATATTTTCTCTTCTTCACTGTACAGGGCGTTTCAAAATGAATATGGGGGGTTTTGTGGCTTCGTAGTATTATTACTTAACTTAGTTATAAATAATACATCAAATGTAGGGAAAAACTGAGTTGCGATTTCCTTCATCAAAAGTATTCAATATGAATACCGTTCGTCATACAACACACATCGAGTCGAGTTCTTCCCAAACCTTGATCAATGTGTTTGGAGTAATTGTTGCAACAACTGCTTCTTAAGTCGGGTAGGTCAGCTGGTAAGCTGCATACACACATTATCCTTTATGAACCCCAAAAGGTAAAAATCACACGACATCAGATCTGGTGATTGTGGAGGCCGTGCAAAACAAGCTGTCATTCAGTCCCTTGCGGCCATTCCAGCGCTCAGGTACAACGACGTTTAACCAATCGTGTACAAAGTTATGCCAGTGAGGCGGCGCACCATCTTGCTGCCAAATAAAGTTCTCTGGTTTAGCTTCTTCCAATTGTAAATGGTTAACTTAGTTCTAGCGCATCAAGATAAACACCATTTACGGAAGACAGAGGAAACAGTGTACAGGTATACCAACAAAACTGAGTTGCTCTTTCATTTGATGTATTATTTATAACTAAGTTAAATGCAATAAATACTACTAAGCCTCAAAACCCCGATAATCTTTTTGAAACGCCTGTATTTTGTTTTAGGCATTTTGAGTGTCAAAAACCAAATAAAATGACGAAGTTATGTGCATCTATAAAGCCTCCCATGTAATTGTAATGGGCAATCTTATTCAAGGTTTATTCCATTGCCAACACAGTAGTAAACAAATACTTGTTTCCATCAAGTCATCTGAACAAATACTTTTTTCCTTAGAGGGTCTTCAAATAACAATCGTTTATAATCCCGTATTTTTAAATTATGGACTGCTTTTTTTTTTTTAATAGATTTCAAATTTATAATACCTATGAGATTAGAAATACTTACTGAATGTAAAAAAAAATTTTGAATTAAAAATGAACATATTATTTATTAAGTAAATGACAATTTTTTTTTTTTTTGGGGCAGGGGGGGGGGGCTCTCATGTGGGGTCCATATGAAGAAGTCATGTTACAATCTGCTATTGGCAATGAGTACAGTCAACTTCATTCAGTTGTATAACCATTTAAACATCAGTTTTAATGGAAAAAGATAAAAAGTGATTTTAATGTCTAACTCGTTGTACAATGGGACCAAAAAGTTTAATACGACTTCTTCTTGTTTAACTCTTCAAAATCATTTTACAGGATTATAATTTTTGTCCATTAATGTTGTCGATATATAAAAGTATAAAAACGATTTCATTGGAATGCTTCTCATTTATGAATTTTTCAAATACATTCGATAACATTACTATAGTCTATAAAACGGAAGAAAACCTAGTCGTTTTGAATTAAATTTCCGAGTGCAATTGTTAGACATTGTTAATTTTCCTTTGCAACAACATCTAACAATTGAAAGGGGAGATTTAATAGGACATGTGTAAGTATTCTTTCTTGAGTAGACTGTAATAATTATTACCATGAAACCTAAATCTTTTATTCTAACAGGATTGTAAGTTTGTAATCCCATCTTTGATAAACATCTGGCCAGTCACTTTTGTACTTTTTAAACATGTAGATGTACAGTATCTCTCTGTTTTTAACACAACTGCATGGTTTTGTTATATATTAGATGGTTTGATCTTTTTGATTTGACTTCCATCGCAAAACTTTTGCTCAGTTTAACAACACATCTTTTTGTCCTTCACTGTTTGTACACTCTAGTAAGTTAATTTATAAATACTTATACCATACCCAGAATTCAACAGATAACCTTCATATGCTAGCTTTAAAGTCAAATATTTTTCTGCATGTTAGGAAGTCTTTATCTTGAAATTTATTATGGAAATGGCCAACATCAATACTTTACAAGTAAATAGAGTTAAGTCAAATTAATTGATACGTAAAAGAAAGCTGATCCACCAAAGCTATACATGGTATGTCACCAAAATAAATAGCAGAACAATCGGTTATCCCTCAAAATTTATCTGCTTAATGGAAAAGAAAACTGTTTGATGGAATCTGCAAAAATGGTCTCCCTATAATTGCCCAGTGAAATTTTCACATGTGTATTCACATTTACCTCAATAAACAGCCAAGACCTTGGAAAGTCCACTCTTGGGACACCATTGTTTTTTGAGTGTGGATATGCAACAGACTTTGTCTTTGTGTCCCCCATGCCACAAGACTTGGTAGAATTAAAGCCATGCATACGATTATAGAATGACGTAGACCAGATAATCTCAACACTCTTGACTCACTTTAGAATCCATCTCTATGGCAAGCCCTAACTAATTTCTAAGGCAGAGCACAAGAAGAAATCACTCCAACATTCAGTTTCAGGATGGGCCAAATCATTCGAACTGCCTGTGCATGACAGGCCTCAATAAATTTTATTTTAAGGAGTGACCACAAAGCCCCCGGGAAATGCACACAGAACACAAGTTGAGAAACAATCGCCTTGATGGGGCATTTTTCTTTTTGTACCAATCATTTTGACTTGCTTTATATATACATGTAAATGTTAATTTTTTTTATATTTATGATGTTTCAAAGATAGCAGGTCGCAAACATAAGGATGCAAAAAGTCTTAATCAACATGAGAGATAAAGCAAACTTTATTTTCAAAAAACAGCTGCTAACTTATAAGATTAATCTTAGAAAACAACAAGTAACCCTTTCTAAAAATGGATGTTTGCTTAAAGGATGTTTTATGGGCATTTGTACTAGAGGTTACAAAGTGCAAAGGAGAGCGCATGCAGGTTTGCACTCTTCTAAGCATCAAAATGTGAAACAATTCAACTTCCCAAGGTTTATTCTCAATTTTCTGAAAGGCTTTTTCAATATGAAATAGCAAATTCTTGAATGAGCAACAACAGATGACTACACAAGATTTTCACAATCCAAAAATTCTATTATGGTAATTTGAGAGGCAAAGTACTGTAATCAAAATATAGGTACATGTCAACTTACTCATCTGAGCAATAATATCTAATCACTGCCACTGTGAGAGAAAATGGAAGGAATGAGCTTTGGCAGTCAACAAACATACTCAGTGGCTATTCTATAAAATTTGCATTTTCTCACAAACAGTTATCTTTGGATCAAGGTTGAATAAGGCCTTTTTGCTTATTTCAATCCCAGAAATTTTCACATTTGAGTTTAAAGCCTGTCAGCACTTTCTTGTGTTAAGAATCTCTATGGGGTGACCTAACAAAACATTATTTTCAAGATACAAAAGGAACCAATTGAGCAATGAGAAGAAACCACAAATCCACAATAATTTTTAATCTTCAGATTTACATTTTGGGAACTACACTCTTTTCATCCTCACTGGGATGAAATGTATATCTGAGGCATTAAAAACAATTATTGTGGATTTGCGGTTTCTTCTCATTGCTCAATTGATCGTTGTGTCCACAATTTCTTGGCGGATTCTTCTTCTAATACAAAAGGAAATTATTCTCCTCAAAATGATGAGCTCAAAAATAGTTACTGTCCATTATGGATCCTTTTATGGCTTTTAATACTTCCTACACATGAGAAAGATTTCCCACAATATGTACAACTAAAATATATTTCCCCTGTATGCATTATTTTGTACTGCTTAAGATGTTGAAAACAAGATAATGTTTTTTTTCAGTTCGTACATTTGTTGGGCTTATTATAAGTTATATGTGTATTCTCATCTAAAATATCTAGAGAAACATTGGCAAACTGTTTGCCCTTTGTAGACTCTCTCCATTATGGTCATCTCATGCCTTTTCACACCAGAATTTAGGATTTTCCACAATATTGATATCTTAAGATATTCTTACAGTATGGGTGTTTTCATTGTCTTTCATATACTGGAAGTGTGTGAACAATTTTTTATAATTCTTCAACCTATATTTTCCAGTGAGTCAGCTCGTGCCTTTTCATACTTCCAGTTCGTGAGAAGCATTTATTACAAAGCCTGCACCTATGAGGTTTCTCTCCTGTATGGATTAGTTCATGCTTTTTCAAACATCCACTTCGTGAAAAGCATTTTTCACAATACTTGCACTTGAAAGGTTTCTCTCCAGTGTGGATTCTGAAATGTTCTTTCAGATGATGAGGCAGAGAGAAAGACTTCTCGCAAATGATGCACTTGTAGGGCTTCTTTCCAGTGCAGATTTTCTCATAGACTCCCTTATGGTCTTCTATCAGGTGCCTCTGAACTTGTCCAGAATAGGAGAAACATTTATCGCAATATTTACATTTGTATGGTTTTTCACCAGTATGGATTCGCTCGTGCATCTTCACAGAAGATGAATAGGTGAAAAATTTCTCACAATAATTGCACTTATACGGTGGTTTTTCTTCAGAGCAATCTGTATTGACGCTATGTTTTTTCATCTGGCTAAAATTTCTCTCGTATTGCTGTTTATGGAATTTAGAAAATCCTTTTCCAAAATACTGAAAATTGTATGGTTCTTTTTCAGTCTTGAGGTTTTCTAGTCTCACTGAGCGGGGCTTTTCTCCAGTGTGAACCCTTTCATGCCTCACTTTGTTTAATATGTCACAGAATGCCTTTGTACAGTAACCACACTTAAAGGGGCGTTCTCTAGTATCAGTACTGGATTTGGATGGCACTTCTTCAAGATTTTTATCATTGCATTGATTTTCTCCCAGATTTTGAGGGGGATCAAGTGTCTGATAAGTGAACAATTTATTTGAAGTATGTTCTTGATTATTATTGCTTTGACATGTCTTTAATTCAAATGGGCTACTTGAATATTTAAGAATCAAATTCGGAGTCTGAACTGAAATGCCAGAAATCACATATTCAAAATTCTGTTGAGCATTAAATGAAATCCCACTAGTACCAGCAAGAAAATTTAAAATAATTGAAAACAAATCATCAAGAATATTAGAATTGACAACACCAATTTTCATTCCTTTGAGAGTGAAATCGAATGATGATGAAACGCCATTCATTAAAATTGTCGGGTCGATTAATTTTATCTTCATCTGCCCAAAATGGTCTTTATTAACTAACCCTAATAAATTTCTGTTCTCATTCAATCTACTGGGAAATAAGTGATTCGCTTCATCAGAGAAATCTGATGAAGGAGAGTTGTTATTCAAAACTAACGGCGTATCAATTTCCTTGATATTATTCTTATATGCAAGCGTCAAAATCGGTTCACAGTCTGCTACCGAAATTTTGCATTCAAGTGTATTCTTGTTGATTTCTGGTAAAATAGATATGGTTCCTTTAAGAACATTTAATATAATGGAAAGGATATCATTCAAAATGAGATTGCTATTTTCTGCAGGAACCCGTGAACTGTTTTTCTGTATAATATCAGTCGACTCCATTTTCTAAATAAGCAGGAGCAATAAGGTCTTCAACAAATGCTTGCATTTTGTGCTTGAAACCCCTGAAAGAAATAAAACAAAATAAAAATCTTTTAAATAATTGAAATGAATTCTTCTTAATAGTTAAAACCTACAGTATTTACATAACTGGAAAATGGATCTAGGAGGGTTTTTTTCATGACATAACTCCAGTAATTAATAATTAATTTTCCCTACAGTGTTTAATAGGAATAAAATCAATATGCACCAAGTGACCACTTTATTAGAGATGCCACCTTTTCAAACTTGGATGCACCTGTATGCAAATCAGGATGATGTAAATCTTGTACTGAATAAAAGGCATACAAGTTGTCCACAACTTTTTGACAGTAGTTAGCCTAAACATAAGACTAAGGATTTGCATGGTAATTGGTGAAAGAGCCAGAGCCAGTATGACATTTTACATAAAACAGCATCTGAAATATACAGAGAAATGCAAATCGGCAACAAAACTTCAAGAAATGAGCACAACTTGACTGGAAAAACTGTGTGGATGAAAAGAGGTGAGCAACAGAAGAGCAACAACACAGTAGATTACAGCTCTACATAGGTGCATAAAAAACAATAATTGAAAACACAATACGATGAACCTTGTTCCTCACGGGTTATCACAGTAAGAGACCATCGAGAAAAAGAGGAATGTTCCCCTGCTATGGGCCAAGTAGAATCAAATTTTGAGGTAATAAATGGAAAAAAGTAATTTGGTCCAACAAGTCTTGATTCTTCTCCATCATGCTGATGGTAGGACAAGATTATGGCACAAACAGTATGGCATGAATCCAGGATTTGTTTTTGCTAAATGACAATCCATTTTGGGCAAGTGGAGGAGAGATGAAGTGAAAATCTAGGGAATATTCTCCTGGGCCACAACTGAACCTCTAATGGCACAAGGTATCTCAATATTGTTGTAGGTGTTCCTATTTTGGCTAAGTGTTCAGACAGCCACTTCACCGGGACACAGTCACTATGCGCAGTTGGTCTCACATTGGTTCAGTGAACGGTTCAGATAAAACATTTATGGGAGAGGGTGGTGACATGCATTCAAAGCCTACAAATATCAACATCATAATTTGAATAAAATCAGCATTGCCCAACACAAGGAATAATCAAAAAGTTTCTGAAGTAAGTTGACAAAACCTACCTACTTGAAATTTTAGAGCCTTCCATTCTCTTCTTCTTGGGAGTTAATGCAACGATTCCAGTGATCTTGTCATTGCCGAAACACCCACAAACCTTTCTTTTTCAGGCTCTCCAGCACAGTCATCGTTTCCTCTTGAATCTCCACTACATTGGCAATTCTGCGTCCTTTCAGTTTAATTTTTAGTTCAGAGAAGAGGGAAAAGTCACAGATGACCAAGTCAGGAGAACAGGAAGGGTGCAGAACAGTATTCAGGTTTCGTACTCATGGTAAGCTGCAAGGCAACACTGCAATTCTTGACAAACAAAATGGTGAAGTGCTATCTATGTGGCCAAGCTGCTATTGCTTACCATAAAGACTCATACATAATGTTATGTAGTGACATCCGTCAGTACAGTGCTATATTGTTCTCTGTTCCTTTGTGAATGCCCAAGTTCAGAAACTTTTTAATAACACCTGGTGGGATCTATGCCTAGAAAGTTTATAGCTATATTCAGTGATGAAGGATGTCTTCGTAAGTTTAAAACAAGACAGTCCCTCTGACTTGTGAGCAGGAACGGTCTCGTTGATGATGATTGTGCCCTCAGCATGTTAACACTACCAATCTTGTTAGCTGGCCTAAAATGGTCTATAAACACCGAGATAAAATTAAGATGTCGACTAATTCATCAAATTTAGCTTGAAGATCGGTCCCGAGAAGAATGAGTTGATAGAAGACTCGTAGCTATCAGTTAGTTGTTCCAGAGTTGCTTTTCATGATGGCATCTACAATTGAATGTTGGACCTTCTTAAGGCCTCTTACCCACTAATGACTAGTTGCTGGCAACCTTAAGTTTAACTAAAATAGTTATTGTTTACGCACATGTTGCCCAATTGTTGCCGCAACCAAGTGCGTAAACGATAACTATTCTAGTTATGTCTCGAGGTTGCTAGGAACCAGCCGCCAATGTGTAAGAGACCTAATTCTACAGCTTAGCTGAGTGCTTCCTCTTCCCAAGGGATACCAGTCGAATTGACACCGGTTTATACATATACAAAGATAAAAGAAGATGGCACCTGAATGGAATAAAACCTTGCAAACTTAAGGAAACCGGAAAGCAAACGCTAAAAATGCTGCCCAGATCCAAAATTAATATTTATTTTGTTTGGTTATGCTTACTAGCTACTGCGACAAATGCAGTTAAAGCTAATGACTTTACATGGTAGTATTTTGTTTATTAGTCAATGCCCTGGTGATTTGCTACAAGATTTACGCATTGGCTTCTTTGATGACCATGTTCCTAACCTAACCAACAACTAACTTCCCCACAACCCTTGAGATCCTTCTCCTAGTCTGATGAATTACTGTCCAGATCATGGTCCGCTCCTACCTGAATTTCTGTCCTGGATCAAAAGACAAAACATTCATGTGATTTCTCTTCTCGACAACTGGAATAGTAATTATCTCGGATGATAGTTGCTAATCCCTCCAGTTTTGCCCCCTCACTTGACAGCGAAGAACTGAACTTTATGATTTTTAATCCCATAAAAGAGACTTTCCCTTTTGAGTTTATTTTTTTTAATCCAATAACGTCAAATTCAACCTTAAACCAAGACATAAGAGTCTTGATAGCTTTCAACTACATGTAGTGTCGCTTAAGTAGCTGTTATTTAAATTCAACCTTTGGGAATTCTTAGTTTTAGAGTTAGCCTCAAACTTAATTTTTTTTAATATCTATTGGGTGACTCATTTATTTTCCAAGGAATTCTCTTCTCCTAATTTCTCACTTATATCAATTGGTTACTTAAAAAGAAAATTTAGAATATAGTTGTTTAAATGAATTTAAACAAATTTTGTTTAATCTCCCTTGCAAAGATTGTTTAACACTTTTTATCAGTAATAAAGAATTATCTTCTTGGACTGTTTGGGTCTTTGTTACAGGTAATGCCATAACCAATCATTTGTCTTTGTTCTAAAAGGATTTGTTCCTTACTTTTTTCTTAGCCACCACTGGTCTTCAAAACTTATGAGTTACTAGGTTTCTTAATTTCAACCTTGGCTTAGTTTAAGCTTCCCATATAGAACATTTGCGGGCTGTGAGATACATATAATTATATGTCACAGTGGTTGAACTATATACAGGGTGTATCAGGTTCGATGGTCATAAAATACCTAGCGTGATCCTTTGCATGATTACAAACTTAAAGTTCCTTATCGATAATGTCGAAAACTCAAAATTTAAATTGCGTCGTTACGTCATTTATGAACTTTCCGCACCAGCAGTTCATTAAATTCAAAGGGGCGATTACAATTAAATCGGCGGCAATTGTTGTGATTAAATGACGTTTTCGACAGGTTTTCAGCAAACTTTGCTTGATGTTTAGACCCTTAACATTTGAGTTTTGAACATTTTGCATAAGGAACTTTAAGTTTGTAATCATGCAAAGGATCACACTAGGTACTCTATGACGATCGAACCTGATACACCCTGTATATTCCAAGAGCATCATGGAACTCATGAAGATTCTGGGGTGGAGGGTCTCACTGCCTGACGTGTCGATCCAGATGTTTCCACAAATTCTCACAAGGATTAATAAGTGGAACTCATCCTCATGCTCCTCAAACCATGCACGGCAAATTTGGCCACGTGGCATATAGCATTATCCTACTGAAAGATGCCATCATTAGCAGGATACACAGTTGCCACCTGTTTAGGGATGCACCTGGTCAACAATGATGGATAAGTATGTACAGCTATTGACGGTGCCTTCCAGAGGAAGTAATGAACCCAAAACATGCCACGAAAACATGCACAAGATCATTACACTGCCTCCTCCAGCTTGTTGCCGCCCAACAATGGTTTAGGGTAGATTGTTTTCAGATGTCCCCTGGCAGATATGCCAGCCCCAATCCATTCCAAGCAGTAGAAAACATGACTCATCGGAAAATGCAACCTTTTTCCACTGGTCTAGGGTCCAATGTTTGTACTGCAATGCAAACACGTCGTTTCTTGCGATACACACTTGTCAACATGGGTGCTGGAACCAGATGTCTGCTGTGGAGGCCAAGATGTAACAATGTGGGTTGCACAGTTGTTCTCAATAGCTTTCTGGTACATTCTTCGTTCATTTGGGTTGTCAATGTATCAACGGTAGCGCATCGATCACTCTTAACCAGCCGTTGCAAGCACCGCTCATCCCGTTCATTAATGGCCTGTAATTGCCTACAGTACGCATGCCTACAATAAACATCTTGTCCATTCTTCCATTCATTGTACACCTTCACTACAGCACTACGTGAACAGTTCACGAAAGCTACGGTTTCCACAATGCTACCACCTTTTGTATGGTACCCGATGATCATTCCCTTTTCAAGGTCTGTTAGGTCGCATGCTTTACCCATGAAGGTGACTATTGCCGTACGAACTGTTCCTCTGAAACCACCTTTATGTCTTCCAACAGGCAGGTTTTTCGACCCCCCCCCCCCCCCCATGAATGGGCACAACTGTGTTTAAATAAACTTAATTGGTGGTCATAATTTAGTGACTCGACTCTGTATATCCTTCCATACTTATGTCATCAGCATGTCTGCCATGAGTGGCTGAAAGGCTAGAAAGAAACTGCGATCACGTGACTGAAATTTTCCATCAACTTTCATGAATTTTCAATTAACAACTTTCAACTTGGTAAATGAAAACAAAAACAATAGCTCTGTTTTGGAATGAAATTTCTTTACCAATAGTAAATTTAAGAAAATAAAATAAATGACAGCAGTTTTTTGTCATATAACATACAGCAATTACATGTAAGATTTATTTTTAAATCACTGCTTTCGCGTGAGGAAACCATCTCCGCTCTCACTTTGCCTATTTCATCCAGTTACCATCAAAACCAATTAATCTTTATTAAATAAAATAATTTATCACAGTCTGCTATTAAATAATTCAATGAAGTTTTTCCATAAAAGATAAAAAGATATATTATAATAATGTGGTGGATAATAATCTGGTTTGAGATGTTAAAGGCCTTAAATATGGATGGTATCCTGTGTGTCAGGTTGCTTTGATATCTGGCCAGGCCCCTAAGCAAAGGCAAACCGGAATTATAATCTCTATCTTCAAAAAGCGAGATCAGAGAGATTGCAACAACTATCGAGGCATTTCTTTGCTCAGCATTGCTGGGAAAGTGTACGCTAAGTGTCTGGAGAAGAGAAGATGGGAATTAGTAGACTCCAAACTGTCGGGGGAGCAGTGTGGTTTCCGACCTGGCCGAAGCACGATGGATCACATCTTTGCTCTAAGGCAAATCTTTGAGAAATCCTGGGAGTATGCAAAAGATGTCTACACTTGTTTTATGGATCTCGAAAAAGGATATGACAGAGTTCCTCGGGAGAAAATCTGGCAAGTGTTGCAAGTGTATGGAGTGGATGGGCAATTACTGTTGCTATCACGTCTCTGTACGAAAGCTCTGAGATGTGTGTCCAGATAAATGGCATTAAATCAAGACCATTCACCGTGGGTGTTGGACTCCGCCAAGGGTGCATACTGTCGCCCTCTTGTTCATTATCTTTATGGACTGGATAGATAGGGGCAGCCGAGTCGATGAGCGTGTTTGTGTGGAGACGTTGCTCTTTGCTGACGACCTTGTCCTCCTTGGGTCTTTTCACACTAAATTTCAGCATGCATTAGAACGGTTTGCAGCCAAATGTGAAGAAGCTGGGATGAAGATCCGTGTGCCTAAGACTGAGGTTCTGGTCCATTCAAGACAGCCTGCTCAGGGTGCTCACCATGTTAGGGGAGCCCCGTTGAGACAGGTGGAGAAGTTAAAGTATCTCGTGATTGCATTCACAAGTGATGGGCGACGGGAAAAAGAATTGGATGCTCGGATCGGTGCAGCAAGCTGTGTCAGACGTGAACTGTGGCGATCCATGGTAACAAAATGCGAGCTGTGAAACAAAGCCAAGCTCTTAGTCTTCAGATCTACCCGTGTCCCCATTCTCACCTATGGTCATGAATCTTGGGTAATGATCGAAAGAGTGCGATCGCGAGTACAAGTGGCCGAAATGAGATTTCTGAAAGGTGTGGAAGGTGTTACCCTACTAGATAGAGTGCACAGCAGCACAATAAGGGAGTCTCTGAGTGTTGAGCTGCTACTTCTCCCCATTGAGAGGTCTCAGTTGAGCTGGTGTGGCCATGTGATACAGATGCCGCAAACTGGTCTTCCTAGGCAGTTGTTATATTCCAAGACGGTGGGTAAGAGACCAAGGGGGTCAGCCTAGAACCATGTAGCTAGACTACATGGAGAATCTGGGTTCGAGTCGCTTGGGTATACCAGGGAGGACATGCGCCTGATGGTGGAATATCACAATCGCTGGAGATCCTCCATAGGGCTGCTTCCCCTGCGACCCTAACAATAACTGTATTTGAAAAGTAAGAAAGTAAGTATATAATAATATCTTGGAGCTTTTATGGAAAAACTTTATTGAATTTTTTAATAGAGCTTTTTCACTACGCCTCATCGTGTCGTCATTGTGATGTCATCGACACGACGCCGCCATATTGGATAACAAGCAAACAGGTACTCGCTTTCTTCGCTATCAGTTCACTACTCGCACACGCTCTGGAATTCATTATACAATGTCTTTTTGCTGCATCTGAAAATGTTCTAATTTCTAGAGATAGAGTAAAATATTTTTACACAATACCTGTAATTCAGAGGCACTAAGATAAGCGAATCTTTGAAATAACAGAGGAGAAGAAGATAAATTAATTAAATAAAAGCTGTTCGTCGTAATTTTCCCAAAGGAGTCTGGTGTATCAGAAATTTATAAAGTTCAGATTAGCGGCCCCCAATTTTCTCGGCTGACATCGATCAGCCTCATTGCGTTTATGCTCTGAATTTATTATTGTAACATATCTAATTAATATGTAAATGATTTATCATATTATGGAAATTATATTTTAAGAAATTTATGTAGGAAAAAAATCATGAAAGCTCCATGAAGGTGTACGTTAAATGATGGGCGGCCATGCCGGCATAGCCCCCTAAATAGTAAATGGGGGCTATGCCAGTGGTCGCCCGTTAGCCGAAGTTCATCGCCACGGAACTTTCGTGATTTTTTCCTGCACATATTTCTTTAAATTTAATTTCTATAACACTATAAGTCATTTACATATTAATTAGATATTCTACGATAATAAATTCAGAGCATAAACGCGATGGGGCTGATCGATGTTAGCCGAGAAAATTAGGGGATGCTGCGCTGAACTTTTATCCTGAAATTTTACTTTCGGTGTCTCATTTATTACATACCTTGCTATAAACGAGTGTATTAACGTTAATTTGTTTGTAGCCGACTTTGAGGACCCAGCCACACAAAAAATTCTTGTATACATCGAGTGATTTGTTTGCGTGTGATCCGGCTGTGCTTGTGGACGACGTAGCTTGAAATTAAGATGAGATCCAACGAAGGCAAACTTCTTTTCTCTAAAGTAAACTCCTGATTTAATAGAGTATAAGGATCAATACTATCAATATCAGCAATTTTTTGTTCATATCTCAGTTGGGCATGGATTGGGAGATTCGTGTAATATGCTATCTTGCCATAGCAACTAGCGTGTGCGAAGCGTGCTTGTTATCCAAGATGGCTGACCTAGTTCTGTGTCCTGAGTTGCTAGCAACCTAAACCCAGAATACCTTACGCGGTCATGTGCTGTAAAAGCTCTATAGCAGAGTTTGATAAATTATTTTATCAAAATACAACTTTCAAGTTTCTAGCAAAAATAGATCATATAAATCTTTGAACATACCGTAAATACTGTATTTAGCGTTGGACCTGAAATACCGGCCCACCTGCATTAAGCGCCTGGGGGTCCGCTGAATTTTTGCAAATAAGCGCCGGACCTTCAATAACCGCCCGTGCGCTTATTTTAGTTCATTTCGTGGATTTTTCTTCTCTTGCTGCTTTCTCACGTGAATGTTTGTTCTCCCAAATGCCACTGCTAAACCGGAAATTAGATACCAGCATGATTGTCTTCTAATTTCTTGCCTTTAATTTTGGATTCAGTGAAGCAACATAGCTGATGAAAAATGAAAACTTCACAGTTATAGCATCAATTTTAATCTAGCAACAGTAAAGTAGGCTAAAAACCATTCTACAGTGGCTACAGCCAAACAGTTTAGCATTGATCCTAACAGGAATGGAAAACACAGTAGGATACTTTAGAAAAGATGAAGGAGAAGGGCGAGAATTTTGCATAATAGTATCCATCACAGTTGTGCAGAATTTTCTAAGCGCCGGACCTGTAATACCGGCCCGCCTGCATTATGCGCCTTGGGGGTCCGCTGAATTTTTGCAAATAAGCGCCCGGGCGCTTAATACAGTATTTACGGTAATATTAAAAATAATATAATTTAAAATATTAGATATTTTTATTGAAATCTTGTATTAACTTGTAACAAAATTTAAAGTATTAATATTTGTGCCATCTTTCGGTGAATTTCTTTTTTTCTTAATAATGAATTAAGAAGAGTCATATTAGGCAAACTCTTATTTAACACAATTTCGGATTGTTAAATTCAGCCCACTTTCTCAGCCTAAAAATATCCGAATCTGCAGATTTATGACTTTAGTATTATCTTCAACTTTCTAAAATTTTTCGGGTTTTAGGTTGAGTACTCTTAAAAGTAACTTGTAGGAAAAGTATTGATACTACTATTGAATACTTTTTACAAATACTCGCTAGCGCTTGGCTGCAATGAGTTCAAATGATCAAAGTTTTTATCTGTCATATAAGTTTTTTTTAAGTATATTAAAACTATTTAAAGTTCAATGCCTTTATACATTATTAGTTATTAATATAAATTATAAGATTAATTTAATGCATAAAAAATTTATTTTTACCTTAATTATTAGGTCCTTATGATTTTTCAGTAAGTTGAAACATCTGTCGGATAAAACTAAAAATTAAAGAAATATAAGGCATCAATTTTATATTATATTTACTCCATTAAACTATTTAAAAAAAAAACCATGTAATTGGAAGAATGTACATTTTTTGTAAAGTCCCTCCGCAAGTCGGTATTCCACAAGTCGGCAATTTTTTTCGTGAAATCCAAGATGGCGGACAATAACTTCCGTCGGGGATTTTTGCACAGATGCGTAATTTGTAACAATTATGACGATTAAAATATTCTAAGTTAAACAATTTTATAGTTCCCCTAATGCATATAAACTATTTTGGAGGGATAAAAGTTAATTATGGAAATTAATATGAGAATTGTTATAAGCTAGCTTTCTTCGAGCTGATTATTTTCAACGAAATTCGGAATGGCGATTAATTATGGAGGCACCCCTCTCCCTTTCCCATATAAGCGGCTACAATTAAAAATTTCAAATGCCGACTTGTAAGATTGTCTTAATTTGAAAAAGTGTTACTATATTTAATCTGGCTTAATTTTTTCTTGCAATTTTCTTCTTCGAAAGCTAGTTAATTTACTGAAGAATACGAGAAGAACTCGGCAATGAAGTAGACGCGAATACATATCTTTGGCGAAGAGTGGAATTGCCGACGTTTTAGCTTTGGAAATGCTTAGCACGTAATAGCTTTAAAAGATTTTTTTCTATTGTATTTTATTTGATGCATTATTTTACGTTATTCATGCGTTCTTTATCATTAAAATCAATCGAAAAGTTAGTTGATCAAGTACAAAATACCTCTTCGACAGCTGCCTGCTGAACAAAACATGAGAAGGCAAATGTTAGATGACGACTTCACAAAAAACAAAAAATGTCAAATGAGGAAGAACCTTCCTCATCACAGTCATGATTTCTTTACTCGAATACTTTTTTGATTTTCATGAATGTTTTATAAATAAAAATTGATATTACCAATAAATAAGTCTATAATTAATGTAATAAAGTATGTAACAATAAATGTTACAAAATAAAACAAAAAAACACCGATAAATTTTCTTATTCTCTATTCTGTTTCATTTATCCCCATTATTTATGTATTAAGATAACCTCGTTTAATGCAGTTTTGCTTAGCGCTGAAACTTATTAGAACTATCCCCCTGCATTGTTAAGTGGGGTCTTACTGTATATAGTACTATCTCTATAATCTGGTCATGCACTATCTGGCCCATCAGTACTCTGGTGTTTTAAATGGGCTCCTAGCAAGAAAGCAACCCATTAGAATCATATTTTACTGATTTTTTTTTTTTTAATTTTGATGTACAAATACATGTACAACATTCTACAATTTTATTTCAGTAAAATTCTGAAATGCTTTATACAATTTATTATGTGCGAAGTAATTTAGAGATTGTGTATTTCAAAAGCTTTTTGAGGAAAAATTGAACGTAAAAGATTACAAAAGATATATTTTTACCTATAATTTGTTCAGCATTTGACATATTTTGCCAAAATTTTAACAAAAATACGTAATAAAATCACTCAAAATTAAGAATTCAAAATCTTGACTCCCTTTAGTTCAGACTTTTTGAAATCTATGCTTAAACAAGAAAAAAAAAGATTAGATGTACAGGGCGAGTCAAAAGTACACCCTGTTTTTTCGAAAACCTTGCAGGAATTGGGAAATCTGAATACATGTATTCCAGTAAGGAATGGATGAGATGGTCTATCTTTTACGGTATGTAGCGAACACACTCTTGAAATTGGCCATCTTGAATCTAAGTCAATTTTTTTAAATGGAAAGGGGTCATGTGATATATCAAATAACATCAGCATTTTCTGACAATTTCTTTCCTGTAAACAGATTTGAAGTAGCAGTTATGGTTCAAAAGTTACAACACATTTTGTTTGGAATTACAGGCTGGACTGTTCTCTATAAAGGACAGTGATTTAATGTGTTCAACATCGTGTCCCTCTTGGTCAAGGCACATTTGAAGGCGCTGAATCCAATCGTCATACACTCGCAGAAGGATTTTGATGCAGCGTTATGAATAGAGGCATTATCTTACCGAAAAATGAAGTATGTGCCATCCAGTCGCTCACAAACAGGTAATCTTAAAAGATAATCAGTAAAGATCTATTAATAGTTTAGTGTTGTTTGCCAACCACCCAGAAAGGAAATGTTGTTTTTACCAATGAGCCCAAACATGCCCCAAGCCATCACTGAACCACCTCCTTGCTGTCTATTACAACAACAAAAAAAAAAAGACTTAGGTTCATTTCATAGTTCATGCCAATATGATGCCTAACCAAGTCCATTTAAGTTCCACTTTTTTCATCACAAAGAGCACAGTCACCAATTAATCCTTCCAATTCATGTGTTCCCAATGATAATTTCTATTAGATGTTTTGTGAGGTTAACAGGTTTTTTGATTAGTTTCTTGTACATAATATTGCCACAATTCACTTCCTTAGATTCTTTTATGCTGGAAGGTTCAGTGAATGAGTAAGGCAAAGAACGTGTCTGACATCATGACTGGTGATAGGACTTGGGTGTCCTGATTGGAGATTTGATGCATGGTTTGGGCTTTTTTTCAGTATAGAATATATTGTACACTAATTCTGGATCATCCTGTAATAATGTCATCAATTGACTTTCCCTATGCTTTCATTTTCCAAATTTCAGCAATTTCAGACTGACTGAATTGCTGTGCACAAGGTATTGTATATTATTGAGTTGCTTTTGTATATGCAAATAATGTGGTATAGGAACTTTTAAAATTAATGGTCTCTTCTCTGAGTATTAAGAATGAGCAAACCTAAGTGAATTTTTCAAAAAAGCCTTTAAAATTTTGAATTCTTTTATTATTTATTTTTTAAGAATAACTCAAGAATAATCAATGAGGGTGTTATCCTATGCCACACTTCAGATGTTTAATTTATTAATGAAAACTGAAAAGAAAATTCCACAGCCTGGTTAGCACATCAGCATTTTGAACTAAAGGTTCCTGGTTTGAATCAGGCTGTAGAATTTTCTTTCCTATTTTCATCAATATTTATTTTCGTTAAAATTTTGGCAAAACATATCAAATGGTGAACAAATTAAAATAAAATTTTATGTTCAAATTTTTCTTAAACTTTTGAGGCACACCTTCCTGTATTCTGTGTTCATATTTGAAGTTCAGTTTTATTTTCTTGCTATATTTAAAATTTTTCATATGTACAACAGTTTATTATATTTACGAGGTATTTTTTGCCAATCTTCCAATAATCTGGCACAAACCTGGAATGATATGTCAGATTAGTAAGAATACACTGTATTCATTTATTAATATTATGTTGTTATTTTTTGTTTTCTAATTGTTAACATGTCAGGAAGTAAGATATTTAAATAGTTTCAATTATAAATAATTTACTGTATTTATCCAAACAGAAGCAGAGTCAAAATTAAGCTGACACCTCTTTCAGGACATTTTTATAGGAAAAAAACATCCTCAAGTTTGCACTGACCTTTAATGCATGGCCACTTCTTATCCGTTCCGATCTACACACATTCTTTTTAGCTAACATTTCATCACCACATCTACAGGGTGTTCTCGAATAACGTATACAAACTGGGGGGGGGGGCCGGCGATAGAGGGACCAAATCTAAACAACATTTCCCTATTTCATTTTTTTCTCTGGGGCATTGTTTTTGAGATGAAAAATATTGGATGTCGCCTAGACGTAATATGCCACTCAACCCATACTTCTGGAACACGTCAAAATCATGGTCAATCATGTAATAAAAAGAACAAAAATATACTGCATACAGTACAATAATGTGACTTGTTTTTGATGAAACATGCAATTGTTTTACAATAAGTGTTCAAATTGACTCCCTTTGGCATGAATGCATACTTCACAACGTCGTAGCATGGACTGAAGTACCTGGTTCTTCGCGAATTTGGTCCGCAGCTATGACAATTCCGGCTACAGCTCTTCATTGGATCCCACTGGTGTCTCGTATACCAATGTCTTTAAGTGTCCTCACAGAAAGAAATCCACACAAGTGCAGAACAAAATGCTTTTCTGCAATACGAAAGTGATTTGAAAACTAAAATGGGGCCATTTGCCAACAGAAAAAAAAGAGTGCCAATCAAAAAAAAAATTTTTTTTCCAAGAACATGAATTTAAACAGATCACTTTTTTCTGGTTATATTTTGGAGAAATCCTCAGTTTATATTCGGGTAAATACGGTATTTACATTACATTGTATATACCTTTCAAATTTCAGTTTTAACAATTCTAAAGTTAAGACACCAACTGTAAAATGAAACGGAAACAGGAACTGTTCATTTCTGCTGTACATACTGTCAGCAGCTTTAGATGCACCCGAGTCCATATAGTAAAGAGAGGCTGTTACTGCTATAGAATATTTTTTTTTACTCCATGTTTGGGTCAGTGTTGTCACTAGTTCTAGGACAGCTGCCCCCAAACACCCTCCAATAAGTACTCTAGTGCTACGCGTCCACTGCCAAAAATATCCTAGTTAATTAAGTTCTAGAACTTAAAGATTCAGGTTTTTTTAAAAACTCAAACCTTTTGTGGTGTCCACTGCAGAGAAAAAGAACTAGTTTATTATGACAATGTTTTTAATGTTCTCGCGTCAGCATCGTCATATTGTCCATTTTGTGACATCATGGTGCCTTTGATCGAAGTGGGCTGTTGGTCGCGGCATACGATGTTTAGAATAGCGATAAAACTAAGAAAATAGATGTTTACAAAAGACAAATGTCTTCGGCCCGTAATACGCAAGAGGCCCGGCAATGAATTTCTGACTTTTTTCGCTATATTTATTTCTAAACACACAACAAAGTAAGGTCCTAGCAAAATTTTTGCCTGTGAGCGAAGTGAGAGAATCTGCCGCCATTTTAAACGAAGATGAAAATATCACGGTTATGACGTCAATAACTAAAATATTTTTCCCTAACCTTTTTTTATCTAGGTTTCCCAGGTTTTCTTTATAACTGGGATCTTTTGCAATGGACACCCACAGATAACCTGGATATTAAAGATCAAGAACTTAAAAATCTAGGTTCTTTCTGCCAGTGGACGCGTAGCATAATTTAATAAAATGTTTTGAAAACTTAATGTTGTTTTTATTTTTCATATTTACCAACCACAACCTAAGGGTGATAGCCTATGTTTTTGGTTTGTTTTTTTTTTTCGTTTTTTTTTTTTTACTCAACTGATTATTTTAGTCTGAAATCAACTTAAAAACTCATGATTCAAGAAGATATGATGAATTTTGAAAAGAAAAAACAATTCCATCTATGCGTATATATGTACTGATGTGTTGATTTAGCCGCTACGAAAGAGCAAGTAGCAGAAGCAAATGAAATGAATACAAACTTAAAGGGTTATTTAAACTGTGCCTCAACGTATTTTTATGACACTTGGTTAAGCCTTTTTGGAACATTAATCTATACCTCGAGTAGATGTACCCATAATTGACAGTTTAAGACGTTACTGTGAAACGAAATTATGTACATAAATCAAATTGCATTTTTAAACTTTTCTAGGTAAACCATTAAATTGTAAACAGAATGCGGAATGTGCCAATCTCTAAACAATCATTATATCTTTAAAAGCTATTAAGTTATTAATTTTTTTTCCTAACTAATGCATGAATCACCAGTAGTTGACAGTTAATGCACCAGAAGTCGACATGCAGTTTCACCAGTAATTGACATTATTTTAATTATACATTTTTATTATATAGTTTTCAAAAAAAAATTGACAACATTCAAAAGTAGCTGATGAAATCAAGCATTTTTAAGAATATGTTAAGTTTTTAAAATTAAACTAAAATTGTGCTTTTTAAAACTTAAGTTGCTCATATAGATCATTTATCTTTTTTTCCTTTGAAACAGTAAATAAAACAGTCCACTCCCATGTAGAGTGCAAGGACCATAGAAAATGAAGATGTTTTCCAGTAGTGCAATGTCATCAGATTTTGGCCAACAAACTGTTCGTTGAAAAATTTGATTTTTGACGACTGTTTTCCTACTTGTAAAATCCATCCAATTAATCCTATGTTGTTCTTATCAGAGTAAACAGAATATCAATAGGGTTTTCTTCCTGTTTCTTATCATAGTAAACAGAAAACTTGTCCTGGGCTATCTGTTGATCATCTCTGTGACAAGATTCAGGACCAACAAAAAGAATCGGCAAATAGGGCCTAGAAGATTCATGTCAAAGTGGGTGATCTAGAAATTGACAGCCAAGTTCCTATAACTGACACAGCTCAATTACTGGAAATTAAGATGTTACACTTAAAATCATCATGTTTCCTTTATTATTACCCTATATTCTATATCACAGTAGTATATTTTTGTTCGTTTATTTTAAACATAGAAATCATCACTAATTCACAAGCTATGTCAATTACTAGTGCCACTACATATCTGGTTTCTAGTAGTTGACGTTGGATTAAAAGAGTTAACACATTGGTCATCTGAAATTCTATTGCAAGTATTGTCCACTGATCACCCAAAAAGGCTCATGTAAAATTAATAACAAATATTGCATAACATTCATGAAGTAAATTCAAGTAATCAAACCCTCGCGTAGTGATTCATTACATGGTTTTTTCGACTCGGTAAGGCATTGAACAATCAATATGTGTTTACGGCCATAATAGGGAGCAAAGTTCCTAGTTTTTTGCTTTTCTGGGAAGCCTAATACACTGTTTAATATGAGGTGGCAACATCAGTCCCTTTTCCTGACTTGTTACTTTATTAAAAGCACTTTAAATCATGCATTGTCAATTACTGGTACATCTACCCTATAATAAAACTGCAACAGTGTCTGAAAAATAGAAACTATTTAAGAAAATCTTATGCGACAGAAGTCAAAATGATCATTTTTAAATTTTTTGCCTGTCTCTCTGTATATATGTTCATTTGTTACCTCAATAAAAACTACACTACATGAAAATAACGCGGTTTTCACACTTGCCTTGTTTTAAGTGTAACTTAAAAAATTATGTATGATTTATCCATCTAGAAGCAGAGTTCTAGGCTAAACTCTCTTAAGCTGGTAGTTGAATACAAGCAGACATACGGTCAAGGTATACTATAGCTCACAAAACAAGCAACACATGGCACTACAAGCAAATTAAAACATGCTATCGTTCTTTTACCTTGAAAGTACTTAAGCGAAAATTTGATTGCTGCGCATATGACCTTATGGAACTGAGGCAACATCCAAACAGATGAAATCGCTGGCTATAGCTAGTTTATTTCTAATAATATAGAAATGGTATATATACCAGCCCAGTAAAGTCAACACATTCAACTTTTACAGACTCCTCTCATTGAAACAAATAATTTTTATAAATGAATTGTTTGGGTCTGATGAGCCATTTTTAAGTTAAAAAGCTTTTTTTTTGCCCCCCCCCCCCCCCTCCTGTCTCCTCAAAATATTTTTTTTAATGCTTGCAAATTTACCATTCTATTTATTTTGTACTTTAAATTTGTTCAGGTTTGGTAATTGAGAGATTCAGCGACTTAATGTTGGGGTAAATACAGGTGACACATTTTTATTTTGGACACAAAGCACATAACTAGTTGATTAAGTCACTCGCATATAACACAATTTTTATAACAGCTAGTTTCTTTTATTTCCTATTGCTAATAATATATGAAGTATTTTATTATATTAACTAGCTGACAGCATTGTTTGGGGTTCATTCCATATCGGATCACCCAGAAAAAAAGATGTCTTAACTATAGATTTTGCTATAACCAAGTTATGATATAAAATTTAACTATCATTTTCATGCCCCTATTTTATTATTCATTAAAGGATTTATTATTTGCCAAATTACTTTTACAAAACACTGCAGTCTTTTGAAACAAATTTTATATAAAAAATGATTTACTTATTTGTGAAGGTGTGAGTTGTTGATTCACATATTCAGTTTCTTTTTCTAAAGAGTAGTGCACTCATCTTGAGCCTTTTGTGATTGGAGTGCTGATGTCATCTTGCCTTGATGGCCAGTGAAATGATGGGGCAGAACCAAAAGGGTGCATGAATTTCACTTGTACATCACTTTCTTCTTCATGCTTGGAAATAATTATGCCAAAAAACCAGTGACCATCGTAAGCACATGCTATGTAAGAATTTGTGCTAAATTCTGACAATTAATAGGGGAACCTATAAATGTAATAAAAACCAAAAGGCAGGTAAAACACCATTATTTTTATTTATTACTATTTTAGGCCATAACTTAAAGTTTATTTAATAATAAAAAACAAAAAAAACAAAAAAAAAAAAA
>JAHWFO010005729.1:164275-180552 GCA_023313115.1 Rhysida immarginata | reverse complement strand
ATCCTCCAAGTCCTGGACCATAATCAAAACAAAAAAATTAAGAAAACAACTAAAAGAAGATAGAGAGATAGAAAGAAGGAATGAAAAAGAAAGAAGATGGAAGAAAAATATAATTCCTTGGGAACTTCATGGTTGATCGGGACCAAAAGTACCTAAATGTTGACCCAGACAATGAGCTATAACCATACTAAGTTTCATCAAAATCTATCCAATGGTTTTAGTATGAGTAATGTACATGCAAACAGACAGACAACAGATTTATTTATTATATGTATAGAAGATAATTAATACTTAGCCATTAATAGCATGATTTTGTTAGTCATATAATTAAGGAACTTCTAAGTTGCTGGTCAAAGTCTGCATTTCTTAACGATATTAATGGAGGTCTTACATGGTTACAACATTAGAGAAACCATTGTGGCATCAACTAGTTTCAGCATTTATTCCCGCCTTCATCAAGATACAAAGAATATCTGATGCTAATACGAAAGGCTGTGTGCCAAAACTATTCGATGACACAATGGTTTCTCTAATGTTGTACTGTAAGACCTCCATTAATATTGAATATAATTAAGAGTCGACTCTATAATCTCGACTGGGGGACACATCATGATTTAAAAATTGCATTCAGTTCTGATGTTAGAAACAGAACACAGGAAAACATTAATTTTTTTTTTTTTATCTAACCTAAATTAATTAATTTTTTTTTTTATCTCGGCTTGTTGGCCGAGAGCGCTGAGGCACAGGTCTTATCGCTCTCGCAACCAGCAAGTCGCGGGTTCAAATCCCGCTTGGGGCATGGATGTTTGTGTTTGTCCTTTATTATAGAAACCCTGTGTTGGGTTCTGACCTGTTGGGAGACAACCCGTGGGTTGTTTAAATAATTAGTTATTTAAATATATGCTTCTTTAAGTAAAAATAAATACAGGGTTATTACAAATGATTGACTCGATTTCATAAATCACTGTGGCTTTATTTTTTGACACACATTGTCACAAAATTTTTGCAGACATATGGTAAAACTCAAATTTTTTTTTTGTTGCAGGTTTGCTTTTGATTTATGCACGAGAGCCTAGCAGTTGCAAACTGTTGAGCTCGGGTTTCATTCATATCAGTCTCTAACCCCTAGTGATTTTTTGTATGGGGTTATGTGAAAGATGAATGAGTGTTTACACCTCTTCTACCAAAAATCCTAACAGAACTGAAAGCTCGCATCAACAGTGCTTTTTGAAAGATTGATAGGGATATGCTGCACAAGGTGTGGGATGAACTTAATTATAGGCTTAAGTCAGGAGAATTATTAGAGGGACACATATAAAGCACTTGTAAATGCCAAAAAAAAAAAAACAACTTTTAGAGCTTTTCCATATGTACAAAGTTTGGTGACAATATGTCAAAAAATAAAGCTCCAGTGAATTTATGAAATCAGGTCAATCATTCGTAATATCCTTGTATATGTTATCATTTATTTTTTTAATAATTAATACATGTCATTAGTAATTTTGACATTATTCATTATTATTCATCTATGGACAATTATGTATATTTTAAAATTGTGTTATTACTAACATAAATGGTTTCCTGCTAGAAGTTGACAGTTTTTATGTATGATAGTGTTTGACTTGATTTATTTGATATTTATTTTTAATTTTATTGTTTATACTCTGTTTTTTGGCTAGATCTTTACAAATATACATACCAACTTTCGCTTTGCCTAAATAAATAAATTTCTAGTTACTGCGAAATTAGTAAGAAATTGATTTGATCAATCAGTCACTTGATTTGTGTTCAAATTAAAACTTCGCCTATATTTTCTGCAACTTTATGTCACTGAATTGATATTGCAGATGCTAATTGAAATGTTAGGGGCAAATTGTCCTAGAGTGCAGTTGCCAGGGGAGGAGGCAGATGCCCACGGCCGTCTTAATGCATGGGCTGATGGGTACTTGTCTAGGGAGCCCATAAGCATAGGGACATTGAGTGGTTGTCATAGGGACCTCAACACACTGGTTTGCTTAGGAGCCCAGGGAGCAATTGTCTGGATACCATTGCCACTATACAGTTTGTCTATTATAAGAAGGCGGATGACCTTATTTGAGTGAAAAACGTCGTAGTTCAAATTCAGCCAATCACGTTAGCCACTAGCCTCCAACTACCAATGCCTGTTGCTTACAAGTAGTGATTTCATTCACAGTAGTAGTGTTTAATTCACAAACCATTAAACATGTCTTTCAAGCGAAATAATACATAATACACTGGCTAAAAAAAAAAAAGTGACACACCAAAAAGGAGTGATCCAATATTATCTTATTTCAGTACACATGCATACCATTGATGTGTGAGTAAACGATTAGATTCACAAGGATTTGTAATGTCTAGAACGCTCACCAGAGTGCATTCGTGATGTCACTTTCCATGTTGTTGATAAGTTGTTACCATCAACTGCTGTGAGTCCCGACAGTTATAGAAGACGTTCAGATAGGATTACTGTACTGTACAAAGCGATGCTCCCAGATATGTTAGACATCCTTTCACCAATGGGCAGCATTTGACAGGGGCCGCATTGTGGGATTGCATGAGGCTGGTTGGTCGTATCGTGCAATTGCCAGGCATGTGGGCCATTCAGATGTCACAGTAGCTCGATGTTGGAATCAATGGGTACATGAGGGCACCCATGCACGTCGAGCAGGTTCGGGTCAGCCAACAAACACCACCCCAAGGGAGGACCGTCGTAAGATGCTCCAAGCATTAAGGTATCCCATGGCATCGGCACCCGCCATCCGCGAACATACACTGGAGACTATACAACACCCCGTGAGTTCCGGCAGTGTCTCGACAACTCGCATCCACCGGATTGGGGTCCTACCACCCCTTGCGTCGGATACCATTAGCACCTCGACACCAACACCTGTGTTTAGAGTAGTGCCTTGCCCGGGAGGCATGGACAGAGAACGAATGGCGTCGCAACATGCTTAGTGATGAGTCCTGCTTCTCCATGACCTCTGATGACCATCATGTTTGCGTTTGGCGGCATCGAGGGGCAAGGGTACAACCGTCCCAAATTGTGGAGAGAGACACAGGCATAACCCCTGGCATCTTGGCGTGGGAAGCCATCGGATATGCATTCAGGTCACCTCTAATAGTGCTTCGGCAGACTTTGACGGCACAGCAATACGTCACAGACATTCTGCGTCTGCATGTCCTACCCCCTTCGGGCTCAGCACACTTGGACATTGTACCAACAAGATAACGCACGCTCACACATAGCACGTGGGCCTATGGACTGCCTACAGCATGTTGAGGTCCTCCGGTGGCCAGCAAGATCCCCGGACCTCTCCATCATTGAACATGTGTGGGATGACATTGGACGCTATCCCTCCGTCCCAGTACCAACCTGCGGTATCTGGAGGGATAGGTCCAACAACTGTGGACTGACTTGCCTCAGGAAAGGATTCAAAAGCTGTTTGACACCATTCCGAACCCCATAAGCGCATGCATTGGGGCCAGAGAGGATGCCACACTCTACTGACCTGGCGCCAACATTCCACCTGTACTGCCAATGGCGTTGTCTGTTTCATCCCATATTGTAATCAGTACAATACAGTCACATATTCTTTCATCATATATCATTTCATTCAATTTCAACCACTCCTTCTGGGTGCTTCACTTTTTTGGTCATCCAGTGTATAATTTCCAGATACAAAATGAAGATGAATTAGGTCAAAGCAGAAGTTAAAGTCTGCATAGATTAAGGGGCTTTGATTACGTTACCATGGATTAAAGGTAACCTTGAATAGAGGTTATAAGTTAATCCTGTCTCGTTATATATTGGGTCAGCCTGTCAGTCGCCAAGATAAAATAGATGGACTGTACACAGGTGAATATTACCAGGAATGGGTATCCCCTCCCCCTTCATCAATTCTTGATATTACCTATAGAATACTTTGAAAATTTCAAAATAAAATGCATTTTAAAAATTAAAAAATGTATTTTTAACTGAAAAAATTAAGTTTTTCTTAATCCTTAATATTATAATAAAACGATAATATTATATTACTTAATTAATAATAAAACGATTTTGAGCAATGGCAAATAAAAAAATTTCGAAGGTTAAGAGGTTGTTGTTAATTTTTTATTTTTCTTTCTTCCTCTTTTTGTTTGTATTTTGTTTTGGGCGTCCGGGATTTTTGCATCATACATACAGTTGAAACTATTGTTGCACAAACTTTGCCTTGCATTGTTGGTCACGAGATATTTCTTATTAATATGCCCTGCCATCATTAAGACTATCGATTTATTATCGATAATTGTTTTTTTACGGAAACACAAGTCAGTGGTGTGATTTCTTCTT
Source organism: Rhysida immarginata (assembly GCA_023313115.1). Classification (NCBI taxonomy): domain Eukaryota; kingdom Metazoa; phylum Arthropoda; class Chilopoda; order Scolopendromorpha; family Scolopendridae; genus Rhysida; species Rhysida immarginata. The sequence goes on along the minus strand of JAHWFO010005729.1, from coordinate 176,201 downwards.
TTAAAAATTATTAGGTTAGACTGAACTATGTGACCACACGCGACGACATGATACGAGATAAACAATAGCTTGATTTCAGTCCTTAACTATTATAACTTACATATGCGTTTTAAAAATACTAATCGTGAAAACAACGAAATGCGTTTTTGAAGTGGTTCGATTCTTTTCTTAATGTTTGAATCGCCGTGAAGAACCTTTGTTGCTCAGTGAGACAGAGATCGGCGACTTTCTTTCAATTTAAAATTGGTTGCGATTAGTTCCCTAGAAATTTCTTTAACAGATGTTGTGAGAAAGCCGTTTACCCACAAGTTACTGTCATTCAAAAACAGATTCTCAAAGAAGTTGATTTTCATCATCTCACTTCAGCTCAGTCCAGAGACGATCAATAAATCGTCTCTGGTTCAGTCCATAGAACTTATTTTGATAGAAGTTATTTCCTCTATGGCGCCATCTATTAGCGCTTTCTACTGTTAAACCGTGACCAAGGTTTCTTTCTACTGAATAGTGATGAGCCATGGCCTCCTCTAACTACTTAGTAACTAGGGCACTGATTTACAGTGTTATCAGTGCGCAGTTTAAAGAAGATTTTAGGAATGAGCTGAAGGAAACTGGTAACAAAGGTCAGCCAAAGTTTTCCGTAATTATTGATGAGTCAACAGACATCAGTACTGTTTCAAATTTAGCTGTAGTCACTGGCGTAATAATAAAGGAGGTGATGCACTGGCTGTAGTAGTTAATTTTTTTAACACCAACAAAAAAACATTGTCATGTAAATTGCTAGATTTAATTCCAGTTGTGAAAGGCAGTGCAGAAGCATTGTTTAATGCTTTAAGCAAGGCTGTCAATGAAAAAGGGCTTAGTTTTTGCAATATGATAGGATTTGCTGCAGACACTACTAATGTGATGTTTGGATGTAATAAAAGCATTGTTCAAAGGCTGAAGGAGTTGTCTCCCGATTGCATATTTGTGAAATGCGTATGTCATTCTACCCAATTAGCAGTTAGTAAAGCATGCAAGATTCTTTCCCGATCCTGTGAAGACATGATTAGAGATACTTATGTTATTTTTCTCATAGCTCAAAAAGAAAGCGTGAATTTCAAGAATTCCAGTCATTTACAGGTACTCCTCATCATGCATTACTCAAATTTTATGACAATCGTTAGTTGTCCCTACTTGATTGCATAAACAGGATTATAGAACCAAAGAACGCTAAGGAAAAGAATGAATGCTCTACTTGATTTAGTGTAGATCCTAAGTTTGTAGATCCTAGCGCCGCCACAGCCTGGCGGGAAGTGTTATGCAGAGAAGTTCTCGCTCATGTCAAAGAGGGCAGCAAATGCTTTGCTATATCTGCATTCATTGAAGTTTTTTAATTTAGTTTTAAAATGCTAAATTAAATTATTGTTCATTTATTTTCTCATTTATTTACTGACACGGTTTATTCTATTGAAAGTAGAAAATTATTTTATTCCATAACATTATTTTATAATGAAATCTTTAATTTTTAATGTATGTTAGATAGAAAGCAAATGTTTATTTTAACATGACTTTTATTCACTTACTTTTTTAAAAGTGATTTAAAAGCAGACACCACAAAAATTAGACCGTGGAAAAGATGTTGAACATAATCAATTGCAGTCAATGAATTAATTTTTTTCAAGAATTTTCTTGGCTAAAAAACCTTTAACGTATGCAGCCGAATTTGTTTCAAACAAATTTGGATTCTCAGTGTCTAGAGTTATTGAACCTGAGTCAAAAGAAGACTTTGCAACTGCTTCGAATTCAAGTTGGCAATAAAAGTTCATCATTATCCTTTTCACAGTTTCCTACTGACCAGGATAAAATAACATTTGTGGCCGTAAGTTATTTTGTAGCAATGATGTTTTATTGCTTGGCAATTGTTTTACCCTTAGCAACACACGCGCAAGATATATGATAAGCTGAAGCCGCGCTGAAATGCATTGTTATAGCAGCACAAACAATCAAAAAACGTATAAGGTTAAGAAGTGAAGGCTGTGTTTATATCACGTGATAAAAGCTGCCCGATCATCAAACGGGGACTTCTCTGCAACACACATTTCCCGTCTACGCGAGCCTTTCCTTCTTACATAGGGTGGTTTACATAGACGCACGAACGCATGCGTTGCTGCGAACTGCGTTGTCCGATTAGCCGGTGTGCGTCTGTGCGATGAAACGCTGCGTCTGCAAAATGGAGGCTCCGGTTCACATGCACCACGTGCGTTCGCTCCGATTCTCATTGCGCAAGTGCTCATGGGTTGAAAAGTTCTCGAAGCAACATGGCGTCTTGTTTAGCGAAGCATCAGCGACGATGTTTCTTCGTGTCTTTTTTAATGACGTTTTTAGCCATCTAGAAAAAATATACCACTAGACTGTCCATATGTATTGATATAAAGCTCCTTGATGTGATTGAACTGACAATCACTAAAGAAATTCATATATATAGCAGTGTCGGTGCTTCCACTGGACCGACAGGGGAGGGGAGGGGGTGCTTTTTCTGCAAAGAGCACAGCAAATAAAGTGGAGTCCTCGATGTCTGTTGTTTAATACATGATTCCCTTCTTTATTTTCATGGCTCCTTACCGAAATCAAGAATATATCAATCTGTTTCTTATAAAATAACCATTATTTTTGCAAATATATAAAATTAAAATGAATAAGAAAAATAAATTACAAAACAATAAATTACAGTTTTTCGTGAATTTCATACATTTCTAAATAGATTTAATACAATTTTAAATGAATTTAATACTTTTTTAAATGAATTTAATGTGCTTTCAAATAGATTTAATACAATTTTAAATAAATAAAACATATGTTTTATTTCAGTGTAAATGGAGTTTAATTACCAAAAATTAAGTAAGAAAAAACATTTTTTATTGAAATCTTGTTTTAGTAAATTCACAGATAGTTTATTTTTTATTATTTTAATTAAATTACAGAAAACAAAATTGTAACATAAACAAATTGCAAACAAACAAAATGTAACATAAAGAGTAACAGTTAAACACTGTATAGTTATACTAAAATATACAATATAGTATTAATAAAAAAAAAATCATTCTTCCGTATTTCTGTACTGAGGGGGTATTTCACCGGTAATTCATTTAAAATGGTATTATATTCTTTTAAAAAAGTATTAAATCTATTAAAACTCGTGGTTCCTGGTACGAATCCGGGTCACAGAATTTTCCTACCATTTTTTCAAATATTAGTACTTGATGTTTGAATTTTATTAATAAAATTGTATTAAATCTACTTAGAAATGTATGAAATTCTTGTAAAGCTGTATGAAACCAATTTGTAAAAACTTTAAAAATTCGTCGAAAAAAGGAAAATATTAAAAAAAATTAATTTAATTTTATATTTATTCAAACGCAATGTACAAAATATAAGTTACAAACCAAAATTTCTTAAATACAGTAAAAAATTACACACAGCTTACTATGTACAAAAACATTTTCTGTAATTTTTGTTGTATATTAGGATTTTGGTTTATAATTTATTTGTGTGTTTTGGGATTGGAATTAAAATTAAAATCAAATTAATGAAATGTAATAATTTTTCCCCAACGATATTAAATTTAAAGAGATTTAAATTTTCCAAACAATTAAAAAAGTGGGAAAATAAGACAATCGATCCCTTATTTCCAAAACGATGGAACAACCAGAAACAAATAATAAATTTATGATTAATAAGAAAGAGATGCTTCAAAAATGACAATAAAGTATTTGAAACAGAAGATAAAATTTAAAAAATAGATTATAATGAGAAAATTTTCATTATTTCTAATTCATTTTATAAGAAATAGATTAATACGAGGTTCTTAAAGCCAGATACCATCGAAACATGTGAGATATATATATGTTGAAGTACATTTGTTTGGAAAGGGGGCCTGAATCGCAGTAACGCAGCGTTAAAAAGTTAAAACCCCTCGAACTTCATGCGACGTGCGATTCGACGCAGTATCGCAGTATCGCATGCGTTCATGCGTCCATGTAAATCGGCCTGATGCACCATGGGATATGCGATTCGACGCAGAATCGCAGAAACGCATGCGTTCGTGCGTCTATGTAAACCACCCTTATACGTTCTTTGATAGAACAATGGGATGCATTACAGTTATACTTCCAAAGAGAGTATCTGAATGACAGACTGGAAGTCTCTGAAAGACTACACCAGAAGTACAGTAATCCATTTACAAAACTTTATTTCTTATTTTTGAGTCATGTATTAACAGTCACTGGCAAGTTCAACACAATGTTTCAGGCTGCGTAACCTTGCTTGTCTTTATGCAGAAATGTCGTCATCGTACAAAGCGCTTTTATGAAAGTTCATCATTTGAGAAAGACTCATATAAAATTGATTGATCCAGATTCAAAGGTTAACTTTTTGGAACTTAAGGATATGTATTTAGGAACATCAGTAGTTAGAATGTTGTCACATAATGATGTGAAATCAAACAAGCCAGATACCATTTCTTTTTTGAACAGGTGCAGAGCATTTATGGTACGTCTTTGTCAAGAGCTTAGGTCAAGATTACCATTTGATGATGACATATTTCTTCACCTCAAATTCCTTCTACCATGCAATGCCATAAAAGGAACAATTCCGTCACTTCTTCCAGTACTTAATCGATTTTTTCCAAGCATGTTTTCTTTTGACTTTTGCCAATCAGTTGATGATGAATGGCGGGAACTCGCATTTTGCAGCAGAGTTAATGAATTAGTGACAATGAACACTGCTATGTCAGCTGAGGAATTCTGGGGAGAATTTGCTTGCATAAAGAAAGCTAATGAGGTGGAGTTTTCTTAACCACACTTGTCGCAACTGGTGTCTGCCTTACTAAGTATACCCGTTTCTAATGCTGACTGTGAAAGAGTGTTTTCTACAGTATCTTTAATTAAAAACAAAACCAGAAATAGGTTTTCTACAGAGGGTATAGCAAGTTTGCTGACTGTCAAGCAAGGCCTGACCAGTTGTTTTGAATTCAGTCCATCTGCAGAAATGCTTAGTCGATTCAACAAAGACATGTATCAAAATATAGAAATTTAGAGTTTGGTCATGATGAAAATGACAGACAGGAATAACTATTTTGAGATTTAAACAGTAAAAATAAAGTTTTTCTAAACTCTATGATTTGTATTTTATTTCTATTATTAAAAGTGAAAATTTTCTACATTTAAAAATTAATTTTAAAAATGTATACATTTATAAAATTCCGAAAGTTTACGGAATAGCATATTTTTGTTGTACATGTATAGTACGCCAGCCCTGTTAGTAGCACTTTGGGGGCAGCACCATGTAGCACTTTTTCGGGTGGCACCGTAGCACCTCCGCTGTCTGGAATCTGGCCGCACTGTTTCGACGTGTGAGGACGCGCGTTGTCGTGGAGAAGCACTCCTTCTGTAAGAAGTCCGGGCACGGCCTTTACTCAAGGTTATTAGAATAAGGTTGCGCCTCAGGAAGGTTCTGCACGATTGGTCGAATTTAAGCAAAGCGGATGACGTCATCCAGAGGCAAGCGGCGCGGAAGGGAATGAAGCGATTCAACAGAAAACGATACGATCACGACGGTATATTGTAAACAAAAAGTATGAATTCAATTTTACATAATAATGGTCGGAAATTAATTGAATATTAAACAATGGCATGAAATGTAATTTCTGAATATTAAAATAAAACGATGAAATTATTGGAATTTTGATTTTACAGTAAATAAAGTTATATCAGGAACATATGAGGGGTCTCATCTATTCCTGTCTATATGAATAAGTCTGAATCGACAGATTAAATGAAAATTGATCGAGTAAGCTTTCATCGACGAGAGAATTCTCGAATAGTCAAATTTAAAAGAAACTATAAAAATTAGATGGGTAATAAAATGAATTCATTGTTTAGGGTTATAGCAAAAGAGTCCTTGGGAAAAGAGAAGAACGAAATGCTTCCACCTCTCTTCATTCTGGCAACACGCTATTGCACAGTTGCAAACCATTTGAACAATAAAATTTCAAGTTTAATTACTCTATATTCACTTCATCACGATATAGGCAGTACGAGGAACAATTTTATTCCGAAATAGCTTTCATGAGTTCCACGAAAGTACCTAATAATGCCTCAATCAAACCGAAATTGGCGCCGATTCATTTGCTAATCGCGCCGCCACTTCGCCTCTGGATGACTTCACAGCACGCCGAGATCTTTTTGAGATTGTGCGAGAAGTTGCGAGATCTGCTCTGAGCGCGCAACCTTATTCTAATCAAAGCCCACTGTATTACTACAAGCCCGCCCAATCGAAAGGTTTCCATGGATCGCCGCGCTGAAGAGCGCGGCGCTAGTAGCCTAGGATTGCCTGTACGTGAATAGCATGTGGCTATGTGGAATATTTGTGTTTATTACGGCTATTTGTTAGTAATTTTTCAAGAAAAAAATCTCTATTTGAAAACAGGATTTATAACTTGAAAATTTCCATAGACATTTACCCATCCAAGTGTTTTTTTCCATTCCTCACTTTTTGATTTCATTTATAATTACAGTATGCCCCTTTTTTACGTCGTCACCCGTTCCGGAAAGGCGGACGTAAAACGAAACCCAATTTCCCATAGGGTCCAATTATAAAAAATTTATTTCCGTTCCGGACAGATAGGAGTGACCCCCTCCCCGAAATTATTCCAATAGTTATAAAAGGCAGAAAATATGTACTCACCAAAGTTTAACATGCTTTGTACATTCAATTTGTTTTTTTATTACAGACTCATAAAAAATTCTGTCCTGCTCTTCTCTTCTCCTCTCTCTCTTTCTCTGTCTTCTTTCTCTTTTTTTTAAAAAAAACTTTTTACAGAATTTTTTTAGTTCTTTTTTCTTCTTCACTTTTTAATCATCAGAATCAGAAGAACTGATGACTTCCATCTTTTGATCCAGTCTTCTGTTTCTTTGGAGAAGAAATCTTGAAAAAAAACTGTCAAGAGTAGTAGTCTGCTTCTCTCTCTTCCTCAGCATCTGAATTCACACCCCACTTCTGCCTTTTTTTTCTGTTTTTACCGTACCATTTTACAGGAAAACGCCATCAACGCTTTCGGGTACATTGCGGGAAAATGCCAACAACACCTTCAGCTATATTGCGCATTAGCGCCCTCAAATTTTCGTGCGCGGGCAAACGGCGGGTGCAGACGTAAGACGGATATTTTTAGACGACCGCTGGCGGACATAAAACGGGGGCCTACTGTACAGATAAAAACTCCTTATAACGAACTCGAAGGAACCAAAATTTAATTCCTTATAAAGAGAATTTGTAATAAGGAGGTGAAACCATTTAACATGGGGTGCTTGTGTGGCCAACCAAAATTTAAAAAAAATTCGTGCTACCGAAAATTTCATTATAAACAGGTTCGTTATAAGGAGTTTTTACCTGTATTACTTTCAGCAAACCAAAATTTAATTGAATACTGGCAAAATTAAACGCACAAAATTAAGTTTTGAGAATAATATTGGGAAACATTTGCAATTTATTGTATTTTATTTTATTTTATTTTATTTTATTTTATTTTATTTTTGTTTCCTGTTGATGAAAACTCAATAAGGCAAGAATAATTTTTTCATAAATATTTTGCAAAAAGCAAATTTTGTTTGAAAATTAAATTTTTAAATTTAGATTAAACATTTTAAATATTAAATTGATGTAATTTTTTCATTTTAATTATAGGCCAATGTACTGTACATAAAATTGTAAATAAAGTGATTTATTTTTAAAATAAAATGCCTTTGTTCATTTTGCTGATAAAATTATAAAAATAGAAATAATGTTTTTCATTAAATATTCAAGAAAAAGGACATAACAGCATGAATTTACTACTATTACCATGTTATTGCATTGGACATGAGCCTAGTCTAGTCGCGCCACTAGCGGGAAAATTGTGTTCTAAGTTGCTCCTATCTTTAACATTGAAAGCTGCTTGATTAGGCGGGCTTGTAGTAATACAGTGGGCTTTGTTCTAATCAAGGTTCGTTTCACTGACCTTGATTCTAATAACCTTGGCCTTTACTATCTCGTAGGCCGTGAGGCCTTTACCAGGGAAGAATTACAATGGGAAGCGAAGCTCGGGGGATTTAGTGAAATCGGATGTAATTAGCGATCCAAGCGGCCAGGCCGCTTCGACTTTAATCGAAACTGAGCCTTAGATGAAAAATACAGTTTTAAATAAGTGACTGCATACTAAATAAATTATTAGGTGAACATAAAATTCCAAGATTGGAGCAGTTATTTTCTACTCTCTCTAATCTAGCCTTCTTTAATAAAATTGTATTTGTATCTAATTTCCTACAAGGTGATTGGTTTTCTTCAAAGAGCCGTTTCTGCGCGGCGCATTCATGGCAGTTGTTCTTCTATTCAACGAATGTCATCAGCGAATCCAGCAACTAAGTGCCCGATTTTATTTTTTTCTTCGACAAGTCAAGACAGGCGGTGCCAGATTGTGCTGTATTGAGACGTTACAACTCAGAACAGAACAAGAACACATTAGTAACATGAAGAGATACTTACGCCCAACGTTAAATGAACGGAATAAAATAGTATTTACGAGAGGGTGGTCAAAAGAACAGCACGGGTGGGGAGGGGGATAGGAGAAGCCTGTGGAGCAGCACCATAGCCTAATAATAACTATTATTATTAGGCTATGGCAGCACCATGAAGGCCGGAGGGAGGGTTTATCAACAGCGGAAGTTCCCTTCCTTAGCGGCCTGGCCGTTGGAGACCAGTGGCGCTGTTTCGATTTCACTTGAATAGCATTGGAACTGTTACGACCTGCGCTTCCCGTTCTTCCTCTTCCCTGCCTTTACTATCAGGATGCTTGCATTTGATGGCCGCGCGCAGTGCCTTCAATGTTTCCCCATATCATGCTACGTTAACTGTGGTGCCATTTTCAAGAAAGTCCAGTAAAATCGGGCCTTTGCGATCAAAAAACACGGTCAACATTACCTTCCCCGTGCTGTTTGCGATTGCTTTTGATTTTTCCACCTTCCATTGACGACTTTGACGTTTGCTTTCGGGCTGGACGAAGCGATCACACGCAGAGCTTCGAAGCGCGAGCTATCGTTCTTTCTCACGTGATGCAACACTTGCAATCTATTGTTCAATTTGCACCTGGGGTTTCGCAATTGTTGAAAACAAAAACTTACGATCCTACACGTCGTCTTTTTTTTCACACACAAATTTTCGTTTTCATTTGTACGACCTTTATATATTTAAACACTATTGACCGTTTCGATAACAAAACAACGCGTCACAGGAAACCACGTGACCGATCCTACAAGAGCCCTTACTAACTTCCGTTTCAGAGGATTTGCAGTGTAACTACAGTGTAGTTTAAATTACAAGTGTTTATACAATTATTAGGCGATTTTTCTGTTTAAATTATGTCAAGCAGATATATTTTAAAAGTTTGAACGGCGTAGCCAGCGAACGATATAAGCAGAAATTAATGTTTGAAGAGCACAATTTGCCAGATCCCATGGATGATATGTTAGAAATGTTTTTCAAGAACGACGTGAATTCGTGGCCTACAGCAACATCACTCGATCTGTACGATTTCTTTGTGAAACGAATATGTTTCTACGCCAAGGAACAAATGAAGTACTACTCTTCCTTAGATGATTATAATTATCTTGTAAGTGGGAAAGGAAAAGAAATCCTCGTGTATCGTGTCAAGGAGCTACAGGTGAGTGAACGATTTAAGCCTATTGATTTATCGTGCTAACTGTAATACAATTTTTACAAATTGAGTTCATACAGTTTTACATGAATTTCATACATTTCTAAATAGATTTAATATCATTTTAAATGAGTAAAATAGGATAAAATGAAATATTTTAAGAAATTTATGCGAGAAAAAAGTAATGAAAGTTCCGTGACGGTGTACGTTGAATCTTGGACTAATAATTTACTTATTAGTCCAAGGTTGAGTGATGGGCGGCCAGGCCGGCATGAATGACCGGCCGTTAGCTGAAGTTCATCGTCACGGAAATTTCGTGATTTTTTTCTCAGATAAATTTCTTAAAATATAATTCATTTAATCCTATTAAATTCATTTAAAATTGTATTAAATCTATTTAGAAATGTATGAAATTTATGTAAAATTGTATGAACCCGAATTTGTAAAACTGTATTAAAGTAGTATTAAGTCAGTTAAATTGTTTAAACTGGCTTAAATCGTTCACTCACCTGTAGCTCCTTGACACAATACACGAGGATTTCCTTTACTTTCCCACTTACAAGGTAATTATAATCATCTAATGAAGAGTATATAATTATAATCATCTATTTAGAGTTTTTCATTTGTTGAATGATAAGCGGCCAGGCCGACATGAATGACCGCCCGTTAGCTGAAGTTCATCATCACGAAACTTTCGTGATTCTTTCCTGCATAAATTTCTTAAAATATAATTTCGATAATATGATAAATCATTTACATATTAATTAGGTATGCTACAATAATAAATTCAGAGCATAAACGCGATGAGGCTGATCGATGTCAGCCGAGAAAATTAGGAGACGCTACACGGGACTTTTACCGATTTTAAATAAATATAATGCGTGTTTTAGTTCAGTGTAAACGGAGTTTAATTACTAAGTTAAGTAAAAAAAAAAAAAGGTTTTTATTCTAACCTTGTTTTGGTCAATTTACCGTAAAATTTTTATTATTTTAATTCAATTACAGAAAACAAGCTTGTAACATAAACAAATAAAACAAACGTAACAAGAGTAACACTTAACCGTCGTGTAATAATTAATTACACTGCAATTAAACTAAAATAAATACAGTTATACTAAAAATATTTATTCTTCCGTATTTCTGTACTGAGGGGGTAAAATTGTATTAAATTCATTTAAAAATGTATTAATCTGTTTGATACAACACAACACTACACAGTATTGTTTAGCGTGGAAAAATGGCGACGCCGGAAGTGCGGCTGGTCTCCAGAGGCCAACTGATGTCGCTGTCGCCACCTGCATAGAGCTTTCCTCGAAAGGGTCAATAGAGTCTAGAGCAACGCTTCTCTTAAGCGGGGTTACGGTGGGATCCCTAAACACAGTTTCTATTTTTGACCACTATAGTGGCGCTACTTGTAAGTTGCGATTAGAGTGCCTTTATAACCAGAGTGTGGCCATGAGAGGCCAGGCAGCCATGTTGTGGTTATAAAGGCACTCTAGTTGCGATTAGAGCACTAGATGTAGAGAGTAGCGACAACTCCTGCCTCGGCGCCATTGTTGTGGCAAAAAGCAATCTTCCTACTGTCCATTAACAAAGAAAAAAAAATGTGGATAAATGTGATGTTAAGATAAATAAAAAACTCTTTTTCCACAACAAAAATAGATTGAAAAGATACAACCTTACAAGCTGGAGAATTCTTTCGATAGCAATTGCTACCATCATTCACTGAAGTCAGTTCACTCGTCGGATCTTCTGAGTCAGGACTCCTGGTTGCTGAATGATGGTAGCAATTGCTATCGAAAGAATTCTCCAGCTTGTAAGGTTGTATCTTTTCAATCTATTTTTGTTGTGGAAAAAGAGTTTTTTATTTATCTTAACATCACATTTATCCACATTTTTTTTTCTTTGTTAATGGACAGTAGGAAGATTGCTTTTTGCCACAACAATGGCGCCGAGGCAGGAGTTGTCGCTACTCTCTACATCTAGTGCTCTAATCGCAACTTACAAGTAGCGCCACTATAGTGGTCAAAAATAGAAACTGTGTTTAGGGATCCCACCGTAACCCCGCTTAAGAGAAGCGTTGCTCTAGACTCTATTGACCCTTTCGAGGAAAGCTCTATGCAGGTGGCGACAGCGACATCAGTTGGCCTCTGGAGCCCAGCCGCACTTCCGGCGTCGCCATTTTTCCATGCTAAACAATAC
>JAHWFO010005729.1:88268-113461 GCA_023313115.1 Rhysida immarginata | reverse complement strand
CCCCCCCCCCCCCCAAATTAAGCAATCACTGCGTTCATCTGATTACCTCAAGTTTGTTTCCATCCGTAGACGCTGTCGTGGCCTCACTAGGCAGTGTTTTAAAGATTATACTTCCCGAATCCAGGAATCTCTTCCAAATAATCCGAAGTCATTTTGGAGTTTCATTCGTAACTGCCAACGCTCTTCAGTACATACCCCTATACTTAAGCACAACGATGCATCAGTAAGTGATCCTAAAGCTGTATGTGAATTATTTGCACAACATTTTGCCTCTGTATTCACTGGGAATGATACACCTAATTCCGCAAATGACAACCCTAATCATTCGATCACTCAGGAGGATACCTCCTTTCCCCTATCGTCTTGTCACGTTACCTTTGAAGAGGTATATAAGTTAAACCCTTATAAAGGTTGTGGCCCGGATTGTATTCCCCCCAGTGTTTTAAAATATTGTGCTACTCTTTTATACTACCCTATGGCTAATTTGGTTAATTTATCCTTCCAATATGGATGTTTCCCTGACATTCTGAAGAATAGTTATGTTGTACCCATTCATAAATCTGGTTCATTAGCCAGTGTCTGCAATTATCGACCGGTTATCATCCAGAATGTTTTAGCAAAGATTATTGAGAAACTGCTATTATCTAAAATTAGTAATCTATTGACCAGGCATATCTCCTCCTTCCAACATGGATTTATGTCCGGCAGAAATACTGTAACGAACTTAGTTTCATTTCAAACCCACGTAATATCTGCCTTTAAAAATCATCAACAAATCGACGCCATTTATCTGGATTTCACAAAGGTCTTTGATAGAGTAGATCACTCCATACTTCTGCACAAATTAGAATCTTATGGGATCACTGGTTCATTGTTAGCATGGTTTTCTTCCTATTTAAAAGATCGCCAATTAATTGTTAGACATGCTTCCTCGTATTCATCTTCATTTATTGCATCATCTGGTGTACCGCAAGGATCACACATAGGACCAGTTCTCTTTAATCTATTTATTAATGACTTGGCTAATGTTGTTGACGTTCAGTTGCTGCTATTTGCCGACGACGTGAAACTCTACTGGCCCGTCTCTTCCGCTGGTGACTGAGAAATTGCAACACAACCTGTATGCAGTACAAAACTGGTGTATACAAAATCGTATGACCCTAAATCCTCTAAAGTGTAAATGTATAACCTATTATAGATCTCGCACAATAACTAGCTTCGTATATTATATTTTTGATACTCCATTAATTCGGTGCTCTAGTATTCTGGACCTCGGAGTTCTTCATACACACTCTTTAAGTCCAGAGCCCCATGTTCATTATATCATTAAAAAAGCGAGTAAAGCCTTAGGACTACTAATTCGTTCCTTTAAATTTATTAATAAACCCTCAGTTTTAGTTCTTCTATTTTGCACCTACGTTAGACCTATTTTAGCATACGCTTCTGTCGTTTGGAATCCATCACAGCTGGGTCTTATTGATGAATTCAATCTGTTCAAAAACGATTCATTCATTTTTTATCCTCTCGATTTGAGCTTAAATCCATAACCACTTCCCGTGAACAGCATCCATTACTATTAAGACTCCCATCATTACAGAGTAGACGAAGGATTCAAGATGCTATCTTTGTCTATAAATTGATAAATGGGTATATTGATTCCCCCGAACTTCTGAGCAGAATTAATTTCAAAATTCCTAATTTCACCCGTAATAAAATTACTTTTCACATTCCCTTCTGCACCACAAACTATGAAACAATGTGTGCAATTATTCGTATCCAAGTTACTGGTAATACTATTCCTAAGAATCTGGATCTTTTTAATTGTAATTTTTATCGTTTTAAGAGTGTTTTACATAGAACTTGGAATTTTTAACTATATGTAGAATTTGCTGATTACTTTCTTTTTCCTTTTAATTATTGTATTCTGATTATTTTTTATTCCTCTTATTGTTTATTATGTACTTTATGGGTAAATCCCGTTGGAAACTTGAATAAATTAAATTAAATTTACAAGTGCCTGCATTTTCCAAAATGAAAGTGTGTACTGCAGCCCAGGTCTTCAGTTATTCAGTTGCAGCAGGACTCTACAGCTACAACTCATTTGACATTTTAACTGCAGAATCAGTTCATAATTCTGAATGGACAGAGTTTATGGATAAATTATTTGATTGCTTCAATTCAAATTACATGCAACATGCTAAACCTTTGAAAAAGGCCTTAAAAATGGATCTCCTCATTTGGAATTTTTACGAAGAATAGACCAAGTGGAAATTTAAGACCAAGACCAATCCTTAGTGTGTTAAAGGGTGGAAAATATCAATAAAGGCCATCATTCTGCTTTGGAATGAATTGTCTCAAATAGAGGGAATCAATTTATTGCTTTGCAGACGATTCAATCAAGATGCTTTAGAAAATTTCTTTTCCGTAATTACATTAAGTCGCGGCAGAAATACAAACCCAGCGTCAATAAACTTCGGACACCAAGTAATTTGGCTAAAAACACAGTGAAAATTGCATACAGAGGATTGCAGGCTAATGAAAATAGATTTACTGAGTATATGTAACAATATCAACATCGATTTAGAATCCATTTAATGGTGTGAAATAATTTATTCAAATTGATGTAAAATTGCGTTGTCAACAGGTTTCAAAGAACTTCGTACACAAGGGGTCGCCAGCATATAGAACTTTCCTGAAGGCTGTAGAAACCCCAGAATGCTTTGCATCAGGCTTTAAAAGCACCGTTCACGCGACAGAGCACAGTATTCGTGTTGTTTTGAACCATGGGACGTGGTAAGCCAATAGAAACGTGTATACGGCAAAAAATTATACAGCAGTTCCAGAATAACAAATCCCAGCGAGCTATTGCCCATGAATTATCAGTTCCACTCTCTACTGTTAATGGGATCATCAAGCGTTTCAGAGAAATCGGGAAAACAGAACCAGGGTCTGCACCAGGCAAGCAGCGATTATTGAATGTTAGGGATCTACGAGTATTTCGACGTTACATTGTGAAAAACAGGCATGCTCCCATAAGTGAAATGACTGTTTGGGCTCGAGAATATTTTCATATACCCATAACCGAAAGCACAGTCCGCCGTTACATCAGAACATGCAACTATTACTTATACGCTACAAAGAGGAAGCCATTTATGAGCACTGTAGCTAAGCGTCGCCGGGTAGCATGGGCCAGAACCCATCTAAAGTGGACCCTTGCTCAGTGGAATAGTGTTCTGTGGTCCGACGAGTCCACCTTTGCAGTGATGTATGGCAACAACGGTCGCAAGGTGCTAAGGACCAAGCATGAAAGTAATCATCCCGACTGTTACTAGAGGAAAGTTCAGAAGCTTGCATCGCTGATGGTGTGGGGATGCATGAGTGCAGCCAGGACAGGATCGCTTCACTTTTGCGAGGGCACTATTAACTCTGCTGCCTATATAAGCATTCTTCAACAGCATCTGCGTCCACCCCCCCAAAAGTTGTTCAATAGAAGACCAAGCATCTTTCAGCAGAACAACGCGAAGCCTCATGCTGCTCGGAACACCAAGGCTTGGCTACAACAGCAGCGTTTCAGGGTGCTTGACTGGCCTGCCTGCAGCCCAGATCTGTCACCCATTGAAAATGTATGGCGCATTTTAAAGCGAAAAGTCAGACAGCGGAAGCCTCGAATACTGCAGCAGTTGCGGGCGTGTATTTCCGAAGAGTGGGACAAAATTCCAGTAGAAACAACGCAGAAGTTAGTGTCCAGCATGCCTCAACGACTTTGGAGCGTCATTCGTCGGAAAGGTGACGCCACTCAGTGGTAATGTGCAATAAACGGTACGGTGTACGAAGTTCATTGCAACGTGTTGAAAACGGAACATTACAAAAAGTCGCTTATTTAATTTTCTCGTTTTTTTTTAATGTTAAAATGCTTTATCACAGTTGTACTAAAGCTCTGTACACTCAATGAAGTAATTTTCATTTGTTTACAATTAGTTTCGTTGTACTTATCCAAAATTCTGTAGGTGTCCGAAGTTCATTGACGCTAGGGTTGTATTACTCCAACTCCTTCGCATTTTCAAGTCGCTTTTAAATCATGCAGTCATAAATTCCTTAATTAAACCATCAATGCAAAGCAACTGCGAAAATCATCAAAATTACATTCTTGCAGAACTTTCCCGTCATAAATTCAGAGACATCACTCATAGCACTGCGACTAGTTCAGACATGTATTTCCTCAGACAGAAGACGTCAATATCAGTGACTTTGATTTGCCAAATGAAAATGCACTATACTACATTTCAGGTTATATGTGCAAAAAATTTCTGTATCTACACAAATGCGCCCAGTGTGAAGCAAAATTAAAAAGGCTCTCAGGAATTTACGGTAGCAGCTCAAATTTTTGCTACCAGTAAGTCGTACACAAGCAACCCGGACAAACTTTTTGGAGGTTTGGCAATTCCATCTCAATCATTATTCATGCATTTTCTTCTAGAAAATAGAAGAACAAGAAAAAGTATATAATGAAAACATCCCAACTTTGGCACATATGAAAGAAATTAGAGAAAACTTATCAATCTTTTACTAAAGGAAATACCTATTGATTTACACTACATGATCAAAGGAGTTGGGACACCTGTTGCTCTACCGTAAAGCCGCAAAAAGCTTCAATTAATAGTGTGTAGGACCACCCCGAGCTGCTATCACTGCCTCCACCCTACATGGCATACTGCCCACAAGTTTACGGTATGTGTCCACAGGTATTGACCTCCATTCCTCGAGGAGTGTCGTGGTCAGTTCCTGGACAGATGTAGGGCGAACCATCCTGGATATCACACGTCGTTCTAATTCGTCCCAAAGATGTTCGATGGGGTTGACATCAGGACTCTGGGCGGGCCAATCCAGTTCTTCAACCCGCATCTCGTCAAACCAGTCGGATATGGATCTTGCTTTGTGGCAAGGCGCATTGTCGTGCTGGAAGAGGAACGGCCCGTCACCGAAGTGTTCCCACAGCGCTGGAAGTGCCCCGTTATCCAGAATGGTCCTGTAGCCATCAGCATTGAGGTTTCCGTCCACTTTGATGAGCGGGCCCAGTCCAGTCCAGGAGAAACACCCCAGGTTTTCACAGGGGTGTCTCAACTCCTTTGATCATGTAGTGTATTTTGTACAATGGGTGCTTATGAAATATTTTTGTCATTATTTATTAAAATTATAATTTTTTGGACAGTTAGATTTATGAACAGAGAATTAGTTGAAAAACCAGCAAAATTTTATAGACATTTTATCGATAAATTTTTGATCATCTGAATATTTATTTTCATCTATGTTGCTACTTATGCTATTCTTAATAAAATTTACACTTAACTTTCAGTAAAAAATTATTTTTACATATGTTTTGTTTAAAAATGAATCTAACTATTGTATGTCTTAAATTAAAATCATAAATCCCGAATTCAATAAATTCTAATTGCTTTTGTATAATTTTCAATAATTTTTTTTCTTTTCGCTGTTGTTTATAAATGTATGAATTTTGACAATGAATCTACCTATACAGGGTGTTTTTGAATTGAGTACAGATTTTTTGGGAGATGATAGAAGAGGTCCTTAGAAGTATTTTTTGTCATATGAACATGGGATCTCCGCAGCTCCGTTTACTTACAATACTGCATTGAACAATCAAATGACACCGGGACGCAGTGTGCGTTGGTAGGCCTAGATTATTTTATTTTTAACAACTAACACAAGCAATCTACTGTAATAACTTTTAAAGTAATTGTTTGCAAAGAAATTTCAAGGTGCACGTGCTTGTTTGTTGAAAAGTCGTAGGACAAACTTCGTCAAGGAGATTCCATGGTATCCAACCCCTTTGTAAAATACGATTAGTCCATATGTAAATGAACTAATGGCATTCTGGGAAAGCAGTAGGTAAAGATTTGTTTTAAAAAGTTCACTTGATCGCGGCAGCAGGTGACATCAGCGACCGTGCAAATCAACTGTTTCCACGCGTACATCAATCCATCATAAGCCGTTGCGAATTGTGCTATGAAGCAAATGGCGGTCATTTCGAACAATTACTGTAAAAGTCATACAGTAGATTGCTTGTGTTAATTGTTAAAAATAAAATAATCTAGGCCTACCAACGCACACTGCGTCCCGGTGTGATTTGATTGTTCAATGCAGTATTGTAAGTAAACGGAGCTGCGGGGACCCCATGTTCATATGAAAAAAAATACTTCTAAGGACCTCTTCTATCACCTCCCAAAAAATCTGTACTCAATTCAAAAACACCCTGTATATTCAATAGCCGAAAATCGCAAATCTGTGCAAACGCCAGAAGACAAGATTAATGAAATGCCCAATTTAGGAGAAGAAATCCCTATTCCAGGAGTTGCTTCATCTATTACGGGATACCGACATTTCGCTACAAGACACCTCGTGACAGACACATCTCGCTCCGAAAAGTTTACAGTTTTCTACCCTCGAGCAGAAGGTCAAATTCCAAACTCGCTTCCCTATTTTTGTGGCTTTCCCCCTTCTTTCCTCCTTTTATGCTCGAAGCTTTTGACTTCCTTATTTAATTTGATACTCAAATGATAAATTAAACTTAAATTATTAATTGGAAAATGGTCAAGGAGGATTTTTTCACGCCATTACCTCCGATATTAATTAATAAATTTTTTCACCATTTATTAAATTATTAATTGAACTGGTGTAAAAAAATATATATATAAAATAAAAATATATATATATATCATATCAGCGTAAGAAGAAGTTGATACTGGTGTCCGATCCAAAAATAAAAGTTTGGAGAAAGCCCCTTATTGTTTTGTTTATTTTTGAGAGCAACTGAAATTCAACTCATTCTATCGGCGATATCTTTCTGAATTTTCACGATATTTGCTTGGGCTTTTTATAAGAATAGCTCTATACATTTGGCTAATAAATTATGCAAAAGACAATTTGGTAACGCATGCGCAATTAAACATTATTTAGTAAAAATGCTCATATTTCATCAAATATTTAATATTTTTCTATTCTGATTGCAGGGTGTTGTCTGTACTGTAATTTGTCAAGTTTCCTGTACATGGCATTGCATTGGGTTGAAAAGCCTGCGTGTTATAAACAAAAAACTTACGAAAACATTTCGACCTTTTTAAAGAAACCTTTATATCTCCATGAATATACGTGCTATTCTCATACAAATGAACATAGAAAAGTAAAACAAGCCTCTTAAGCATATGCTACAGCTACAATGTATTTCAAGCATTATTTTTTACAGGGTGAATCCAAACATTATTTTTTTGGTTCACTTCTTTGCTGGTCCCCTATTTGCCTTCGGGAGAAAACCTCCGCTGAAGTGTATGAGGTGTAACATCCTTTTTACACCCCTGAAATTTCAGGATAATTCGTCAAGTATTTTTCTAGATATTCGACAAAACGTCTAAAATCGAAAGTGTCCAATTACTTTCTTCCCATCAGTGTATATTACCGTATGTGTTTTACGTTATTTTAGTTTATTTTTTGTTTTATCATTTCTATTGTATTAACAGATATAAAAAAATTCCCTGGATGTGCGAAACTCCGCTTTTTCTGTAACTATGTTTTTTCATTGCCCATAGAAAATAATTCTTTCCTCACCTGGCATCTCACCATAGAAAATAATTCTTTCCTCACAATGACGCAAACTAATGGATTAACAAGATCCCCCCCCCCCCCCCATGTTGAATCATGTTGAATCAGGCATACGTAGCTGGCTTTATTCCTTTTAAATTTTCTCCAGATTCGGACGACCCTCGATTCATAAAGCAACGACCATTTTAGATGAGCAACGACCGGTCTAGATGAGCATTTTCATAATGCGACTGGCCGCACTAGTCGTGACCGGAGTCCAGCCCCAGTCGTGCTAGGCTGCTCAGTGAGTAGAATCAAAATGGCGGACGAAAGTAGAAAAATCAAGTGTTCGAGTGCCTGATACGTAATAAAAATATTTTGGAGAAAGGAGATGGCGAAATACGATGAGGAACCTTGCTGCGACGCCATTTTGAAGCAAAATGCTCACGACCGCGCTGTCCATGAACGAACAAACGGAAGCAAACGGCCTGTTGTAACCTGTTGCCAACCGGTCAGACTTTTCAGACACGCCCTAAAATGCTTATTGGCAGTCGTCAGCCCTCTAGCGGCCAGTGACTCAAGCTTCCAATATGGCCGCCGAAGGGGGGAGGTGAACAGCAATCGATACCTCACAGCATGGCAGCTAGTGATGCAGCTACTTTAATAAGCAGTGATGGACATTAATTACTTTAAAGGTAGTTTAACTACAACTACTAACTATTTTAAAAATTAGTAATTAGAACTACTTTACAATTACTTTTTTAATGAAGTAATTATAACTACATGCTTAACTATTTCAAAAAAAGTTAACTACTTTTATAATTACTTTTTTATTTTTCCACTTATGTAATAAACTTAAGGCCAAAATTTTTACAATGGGTCAACTTTTATTAAGTACCGAAAGGTGTTTTATTCTATTACTGTGGGGGAACTTCTGTCTGTCCGTCTGTAACTCGATGTTCTTGAAACTTACGAAAGATTTTCAAAATTTTTTTCGCCAATCGAATAGTATAGTTCATTGCACGAACCAGTTAGAAGGTGATCGAAATCGGTACAATGGCACGCGCTCTAATGGTACTATTATGACATCCCCTAGAAATTTTCAATGCTAAAATATTATAAGTAATACATCAAACAACTTGTAACAACAAGCTATAAGCGATTATAACATTATTAAGTAATGTTTTAGCCAATAGATAAATATGGTTCGTTCATGAACAATTTCGAAGATGGTCGAAATCAATATAATGCCAAGTGCTCTAACAGTACCATTATAACACCCTCCAAAATTTTCAGTGCTAAGTTATAGCAAGTTATAACTCGTAATGAGAAGATAAGAGCGATTATAACGTTATTAGATACGTTTTCACCAATCAATAAATATGGTTCGAAGATTGTCAAAATTCGTTCATTGGTACCTGTTCTAATGATACCAATATGGCACCATTGGAAATTTCCAATGCCAAGATATGTTACGTAATATATCAAACGACTTGTTACAAATATGTAAGATTAATTAATAAGTTTGAAGATAGTAGATTTTAATTCAGAGGTATTGTACCTGTAGTAATGATACAACGCCAGTACCATTGGAAATTTTCAATGCTAAAATAGGGCATGCCATATATAAAACAATTGTAATGATGTGTCATGAACAAATGTATCAGAGTAGTTAATAATTTCGAAGATGGTCAAATTTGATTCAGTGGTACCTGTGCTAATGATACTATTATGTTACCATTAGAAATTTTCAAAGCTAAGATGTGGCATATATCAAACAACAAATAACGACAATTATTAAAATCGAAAATTATCGAATTTGATTTACGAACCTATTTTAATGATTTCCAAAAAAAATTCAAAATTTTTAGAAATACAGGGTGATTCAGTCAATTTCTGACCATTTCAGTACTATGATTTATTGACCCATTGATGTTTGCAAACTTAGCATTTCAGTATGATATTTTAGGCAGTTCGGAGTTTTTAATCCCGTGGAAAAGTCTTGATGATACGCTCAATGTGGCCACCACGAACGTTTTGAATTGCTCGCAGCCGAATGGTAAAGTTGTTCGTAACTCTATCCAGGATTTCTGCATCTACAAGGGTGCAGCAGTCGACGATGCTTTGTCGCAGCTGGTCTAGGGTTCTTGGTGCTGTAGTGAACACACTGTCTTTAAGGAACCCCCAGAGATAAAAATCACATGGGTTTAGGTCAGGACTCGTAGGGGGCCAAAGAAAGCCAGCCCGGAATCGATCTGGAAACCTGTTTGAAATGACATGGTTTCCGAATTTCTGATTGAGAAAGTCTAGCACTTCATTAGTGGTGTGAGGCCTAGCCCTATCCTGTTGAAACCATTGATGTCAAAGCGGTATACGCCTCCTTCGTAGCTCGGGGATGAAGAAGGTTTCCAACATGTTAAGGTAAGCTTGTGACGTTATGGTGCCCTCAAAAAAGAACGGACCAATGATGCCTCTTTTGGAAATCGCGCACCAAGCCATAGCCTTTCAAGGATGAAGAGGTGACTTATGGATCTCACGAGGGTGTTAGGAACCCCAAAAACGAACGTTGTGTTTATTAACGTCACCTGACAGATGGAAGAAGGCCTCATCTGACACCCACAGGTTGTCCACAATGTCCTGATTGGCTTCCATTTCTGCTCCAAACTCCATCGCAAATTGTTGTCGCTTCTGTCTTCCAGTGTCTGTTAACTCCTGATAAACGTGGATCTTATACAGGAAATCCTTTTACAGGTGTAAATCCTTTCTCAAAATTTGCCACTGTGTGGTATACGAAAGCCCTTCTTCAATGGATAGGCGGCGAACAGATTTTTTGGTAGGGGAATCGACCAACCTTGTGCGAACATTTTCGACAACTTCGGCTGTTTGAACACGAGCTTCGCTCCTGCCTTTTTTCTTGCCTTTAACACATCCAGTGGCACGAAATTGCTTGACAAACTCCATGATTGCTTGCCTGCCTGGTGCGTCTCGATACTTATACTCCTTCCGGAACTTTCTTTGCACGGTTACAGGTGATTTTGTCTCGAAATACCATTCGACAATCTTGCATTTCTGCTCTGTTGATAAAGCGGGCGCCATTTTTCAACAATACGATTTTCATGCAGCGCCGTTGCAACAATACAAACTCCAACTATTTAGAAATTCGATATGGCGCTCATATTCTTTCAACTGTTTATCCCTAATGCACGTCATTCGAGTGAAATGGTCAGAAATTGACTGAATCACCCTGTACGTTTCAAATTGTTTAGCCTTTCGGTACTTAGGTCATTACTTAATGGTTTATTTTTACAGAAATTATTTTAAAAGTAATTGGTAGGTAAAAAAAGTAATTTGTAGTTAACTATTTTTAAAATGTAGTTAAACTAGTAGTTAAAACTACTTTTTCCTCAGTAGTTGTTAATTACTTTTTAACTACTACAAAATAGTTTAACTAGTAGTTTAACTACTGCACATCACTGTTAATAAGCATATCCATCACTGATATTTTAAATTATCTTGGATTCAAGGCAAGTTGCGATGAAGATTTTATAGTATCACAGCCAAAGATGAGAGCGACAACCAATCAGAATCAAGACTAACCAGTTGATTCCTGATATCTTTCTCTTTCGGTTGATTTTGTGTCCTTTAAAAAGAACGCTTTAGATACAGTAAAAAACATCAGACTGCGGAGATTGTGACTGTAGCTGAATGCATCAATCGCTATCTTCATCGCAAGATTCGTCTGCCAAATCGTTCGTTAATCGCTAGATATGTGCAGTCGATCAGAGAACGAATCTGATTGATCCCTTCTTTCGTTGCGCGAGCTATAATATGTTTTGATTAGTACCTTTTCTATGTTCAGTACCCTGGCAAGGGTTGATAATTAGGTTTATCTCATGTGGGGTGGAACTAACACTGCTACTCCTTAGCACAAGGGCTATTATGTGTATTGAAGGCGAAGATGCGATACTGCTTTCTCCCACAAAATATTACACGCTGAGCATTTTAAACTGCTTCCCCGTCTACCAAGCACCTTTTTCTTTAATTACTGGCATTCAATCCAAGATAATTTAAAATCTCAGTTATGAATATAGAGTGGTTCGTGCTTATTAAAGTACCTGCATCATTAGCTGCCATGCTGTGAGGTGTCGACTGCTGTTCACCTCCCCCCCTTCGGCGGCCATATTGGAAGCTTGAGTCATTGGCCGCTAGAGGGCTGACGACTGCCAATATCTGGTAGATACATGTACCAGTAATTGTAATTATACAAACAAGGAGATAAGTCATGTTTCGCATGAAAATGTTTATTGGTACAAAAGTTTTCAAGTATTTTATTTCTCCTGCCATAAAATACAGACTCTTTAACAGGTTTTTTGGTAAATTACAAATAAACTTAAATGATTGGCTGACATTATTTTCAAAGTATAAAAATTAAATACAATTAGGGTCTTAGACTATTTTAATAATATAATGTATTAATGAAGTAAGTAAATGTCTTAAATATGCTTTAATTACAACAGTTGATATTTCCTTGATTATTTTTACCACTACCTTAAGTCACCCTCAGTCTATTGCTTAACCTGAGGTGCAGATACAAAAAAACTTAACACGATGCTCCCTTACATAGAAAGTTAGCAAAAATTAGAGAAATTTCAAGTGGCAATTCTCTCCAAAAAGAATCCTATAAATGTAGCAAAATAATCATGATGGGGTTTTGCCTTCTGATCATTACCAAACTTTGTTCCATCTGTCAGTTTATGATATAAAAATGGGTCATGTCAATCCTTAATACCATTTTTGAGATATGACAGTTAATAATGACAACAGATGTGTGAAAGCACTGTTGCCAGTGTTCTACATAAAAATGCAGACCTTTATGGATACACATTCATGATTAAGTTTTACCCTTGCAAAACTTTTCCCTACATTTCCACACTTACTGTGTATATTTAAGGTTATACAGCTAGATCCAATAAGTGCAATTAATGACTCCTATGAATTGGTCACAAACAGAATTATAATGTCAAGAGTGGCATTTCAGCTTTATAGATGTTATGTTATGCAGGCAGAGTCAAAAAGAATGTTACAGTTGTAAACATCTATAGCAGATGAAATATTTATGATAAAGGACTGTACAAGGCACGGATGGAGTCCCACCTCATTATCACTGAGATCCCAAACAACACAACAACCAACAGATATTGAAATAATCATGTCATAGTATCCAAATCTAAAATGTAGTATCCAGTGGTTATTTCCAGGATACAATTCAAAATATGTCATACTCTTTATACTCACATGCTGCTTCATTCTGTATGAAAATAATGTGCTGTGTATTACGTAAGACCTATGGAATAAGGCATTAAATCAAATTAATAAAATTTTAAATTAAAATTTATTTGTGAGGATAAGGAAATATTATGGAAAAAAAACAATGAAGCGTGCTATTAACATTATAATCAGTTAGAGATACTAACAATAAAGATTTACAGGATTTTTAAAATTTTCAAATAAAATCCTCTTATAAAATGGCAAAGAATGGCTAAAAAACATTAAATAGTTTTAATAAAGAAAAAGCAAAATAATGTATCATACACTGAGAATAATCCAATCTATAATAACACACAAAAAAAAACAAAAAAAAAACCAACAACAAACCCACACCAGGTTTGAATCATATAAAAAAACGGAAATTAAATTATATTTACTCAAAAAAAAAAAAAAAAGCCTCACAAACCATTCTTGATTTATTCTTTAATGATTATTGCACCATTTGGAAAGGTAGTCCTGATCTGTATACTAACAACTGCTCTAACTACCTTGAAGGACATGTTGACAATGTAATGCTTAAATGTCCACGGTAAGTGCATCAGCATGATGAATTGAAGGTTCCTGGTTCCAATCCAGGCTGCGGAATTTTCTTCCTATTTTCATCAATAATTTAAATATCTAAGGTATGGCATATAATAAAAGCCTCACAGACCATTCTCGATTTAAAAAAATAATGTTTTTAGACTAAACAGTCTAAAATAACAGTAATATTTATGAAATTGGTTATTTTTCTGTTTAATGGGAAAAATTTGTAATCAAAGAACTTTCCCTTTTTCCAACACTATTTTGCAATTTTTCAACTTCCTTATATCTTTTTTTTTTTTTAAACTAGCATTTTTATAAGACTCCCGCACCTTCACTTCATGCTTACAGCCTGAAATTTCTCGTGCATTTCGGCTTTCGATCTCAAAGAAGATTTTTTTTTTTTATTAATGAAATGGTTGTAGAGGCTTAAAAAAAACTTTGTAGGCTGAAGAATTAAATTATCGGGTGGACGTTTGTCACATTGCACAGAGCTATCTTAATTGAATTATTATAATGGAAATAAAACCTCTTTTCCTTCTATTGATGCCTTGCACAGTCCTCTATCATAGGTATGTTACAAGGTAATCTAGAATAAGGTTAGGTTAGGTTAAGTTATATGTAATAGGTGTTTAAAAGTGTATCATTCCTTTTGGGTTACCTTTATATTTATTTAAAATGATAAAGACAGATGTAGGGATATTGAAATCTAAATCATACGGTGATTAAATAAGAGTTATGGCCTGGCAAAGCTCTGAATGGGTTAATTTAAATATGCTAAAAGGACTTGCTGCAAATACAAAGTCATTCTATTTCAGTTATATTATTTCCTGCTTTTATTTGCAAAGATACTCTGAATACATTATTAATAAGAAAAATTTTGCCAGATAATAAAATTATAGCAAAAGACTGAGTAAGAAACCCCTACACATTAAAAGAGGTAAAAATATATTATAGTTGAAAGTTAAAAGGGTTTGTATTTCAAACTCATTCAACCCATTTACATCCATAAATTTTGACAAAAATTTCTAGCAAAATGGCTGTGGGGGAGTGTAGTTTTTCTTTTCTGTTTTCTTTTACTCAAGAAAATGACCATGTTAAGACACTATTAAACATTCTTGAACACCTTGCACTGTTCACTAAATGAATCTTAACTTGCTTTATGCTTTAAGTTGAATGACTAACAAAAAAAAAAACAATGCTTTAAGTATAACCTTGAATTATATTATAATTCACTCTTAAACTCACCAACTTGCATATTTAAAAGAAGTACTCAAAGTTTTAACTTTGAATGATGAGAAATGATGAATTAAAATATTTACAATCCTATGTTCTGTTGGATGCTCTGTTAACTTCATGTACGTGACAGTTCTAGGTCATTTACACATTTTGTCTTTCTTTATACACAGTCAGGCCACATTTTGAACACCTTTTACTTTGCCGTCAGCAGCACATAGCCAATAAAAAAAGGAATGTTGCGCAAGCTCATTTGGTGGATATAAAAGTTAAGATGTCTGTAATCTGCATGAAATATCAACTTCGTTGTCATGGAAAAAACAAAAGAAGATGATCATTGACTTTGGGGCCAAGGGTTAGTATTCCCGAAACTGCACTGTTTGTGAACTGTTCGCATCCTGTTGTGATTACAGTGTACAGCGATTGGACAGCTGGCATGGAAACTGATGCACCACAACACATGCCACTGACATGATAGGTGAATGTAGATTGTGAAGAGTATGCAGGTCGATCAATATGCAACACGGAGCAAATCACTGTCCCAATAAGCAGAAAACCCTGTTGCACATGGATGATCACTGCACCCATGCCGACAAAGGTGGATGGGTAGAAACTGTTATAGTTTGCATTGCAGTATCTCTCATAACTGGCAAACAACTGTACTCTCTGATGAGTCATGATTTCTGCTACATTTAGTAGACTGAAGTTGTTGTATTCAGCAGGAAATCTCTGAACAGCATCACCCTGAAACCTTTGTTGGAAGAACACAAGCTGGTGGTGGCAGTGTTGTAGTCAAGGGTAAGTTTTCCTGGATCCAACAATAACCCTGAAAAGGCACTCTCACCAGCAAATATTCAAGATTGCAATGCAGTAACTTATCCACCAGTGCAGGTCAGGTATATACATACATGATGACTGTCTTCCCTGGGGCAGATGAGATATACCAACAGGACAATGCAATATGTCATGTAGCTAGACCCTAATTCTCCAGACCTACACCCAATAAAACATCTTAGGATCACCTCAACTACTAGGCTCACTCCATGGATCTCCCACCATAAAACCCTTCATCAGCTGTCAGATGCATTGCAGTCTCCATGGTTTCAGATAACAGTGCACACCTTCCAGAATCTTATTGATTCTCTCCCAGGCCGTTTAGCAGTTGCCATGCTGCACATCTTGGTTATTCTTTTAGTCAATAGCTGGTGGTTTAATAAAGTAGCTTAACTGTGTATATATATATTTTTTTTTTACACATGCCCAGGAGAAAAATTGTCAATAGCCTTGGTAAGCTCAAGAAATAGAAATCTATGCTCCAATAATACATTTTAAACTGAAGTATTACTTTCTAGTAAGGAATCAATTATATGCTCACCTTTGTTTGATTTATATGAAAAACTTTTTTATATATTTAGGAATGTGTTCTCTCATGTTTTTTTAAATTTGAAGCATCAGAGAAACTTTTCTCACAGAATTCACATTTATAAGGTTTTTCACCCAAGTGTATTTTTTCATGTCTCTTTGCATTTGATAAAATAGAAAAAGATTTTTCACAGAATTGACATTTATATGGTTTAACTCCCGAATGGTGTCTTAAATGAGCTTTTAAAGAAGACGAATAATAAAATAATTTATCACAATGTGAACACTTGAATAGCTTTTTTCTGATTCTATTTTTCTTGTTGTTTACGTCAAATTCTTTAAAATTCCGGTTCATCTTACAGATTCCATCTGTTGTGTGGATTTGTCTGGTACCTCTTCCCTGAACAACACTTTTATGTGTCTTGCTTTGCAATAGCTGTGCACATGTTTTTTTATTGGGATTAAAACTAAAAAGTTTTTTACCGATGTTTCTTTGCCTCTGCACACTACTAGATACTTTATGTACAAAAGAGTATTTACATGGAATTGATGAATTTTGTTGTTTATGTGAATTCTTAGCTTCTCTAAATTTGGAGTTTTCACTCAGAAGACATTTAACACTTGCACTTTGTTTAGACAAACTAGAGCTTTTAACTTTAACCTTATTCTTAATATTTGATGAAGAATAATTTCTACTGGAATTTGATTTAGAAACATTAGTGTTACAACGAAATGTTTTGGTTACTAAGTGAACAATCATATACCTAAGAATCAAAATCGGTTTATTAAACGAAGCACTAATTTCAAAATCAAGAGATTTCTGATTTATTTCAGAAGAAATTAAAGCAGTCCCGCTTACAATAGTTAAGATAATGGAAAAGATATCATCAAGGATATTTGAACACACACATCTACTCATCTTTCCATCCCGATTGCCGGTGAAAGAAGAATCTTTCAAAACTGTTGTTTCAATTGGTTTTCCTTGGTCCTGGGATAAATTCCTCCTTACAGAATCATGGAAACAGCTGTTCTCTGATAATTGAAGAATAAGAGAACATCTTGCATCAATGAGGAATGGTGATGTTGGTGATGCCGGCAAAATATTTTTATTATAAATGTGCTTTCTTGCAGCATTATTATCATAATGATAGGTTTCAGTCGTTAGGAGATGCTTCTTATAGACGAGTATCAACACAGGATCACTGGTAGAAATAAATATTTTGTATTCAACAGCATTTTTCTTACTTGTAGATGAAATCAAAACAGTTCCATTAACAATATTTGGAATGAAGGAAAACAGACTTTTAAGGATAAGAAATCCATATTCCACAAGATAATTTATATTATTTTCATCTGTCCTTTTATTTGGTTCCATTTTAAAACTGGCAGAATACAAGATACCGCCATTAATGAATATTTTCACTTGTTCAATACCTGAGGAAAAATAAAACAATAAATTAAAGTTATAACAAAACAAAAACAAAAAAAACAAAAACTAATACATACATGTATAAAATGTAAACAAGAATAGATGAGAAGGAAACATGCTCAACAGCAATTCATGGCCACAATATCATTCTCGTTTTTTTCCAAAGTGAGGTTTGCGGTCCCTTTCTGAATTCCAATACAGCAAGTCCTCGACTTACGACAGATCGACTTACAACAATCAGCACTTACGACATTTAATAATTCCTACCCATGCTTCGATGTTATCACACTAACTTTGCAGTTCTTTGGGAAAATATGACTATTAGATTGTAGCCACAAATTGCTTTTGATAGTCATATTCTCATCTATTCCAGATATAAACATATGCATTAAAGTAAGTGGTCTAAGCAGGGTCACACTAGATGATAGAGAAATCCATAGTTGAGGATGAAGATGCATATGGTACCCGGAAAGGTAATTGTAAGCAATTGAGTGAGGATGCAATATGGTGGTTAGCGCAACAAGTGCTAGTAAGACTAGGCCCCGGAGGCACTTTTTAAGAGGCGACAATTTTGGCCCACTGTATTGAAAAAGATTTTGGCCCACTTGCATTGAAAAAGCTATCAGTACAGCCGTCCATTTTAAAATTTGTTTTAGTAAGTTTGCTACAGATAATTTTGTTAATCGAGGTGGGCAGGGTGGCAAATTGATGGACTGCCCCGGATCTAAATAGCGTTTTAAGAAGTACAGTCAAAATCATCGTATAAAAAGAAAACTGCCCCACAAAGACTGATATCAATATTTTGTCAAAAAAAAACCCCAAAAACAATAAGGATCAGAATGCTTGTTTTCCAAGTTTTATTCAGCAAATGGAAAAGCCTATCATGATGGACTGCTTACTATGGTATTGTTACTAAAAATGCATGAACCGATTAGCAAAAAGTGCATTCATAATCACTGGCCAGTGACATTTATAGATGAAGTTTGGAATTGCAGCACCATACTGCCACATCATTACTTGGAACTAAAATAATTTGAGAAAATGCTAGGGAAAATGTCCTGACCGATCAGAAACTGTGGAAAAGTTCTGAGCAGAAATCTTTCGAAGGATGTAAAAGTCTGAATAACATAAAAGGTATATGCTCTTAAGCATCAAATATGAACGTGGCAACTATTGTGTTTTTATGGGGTTCGATGGAGTGGAAGGGGAGACTATTCTTATGGAACTATGGGTTTACCTGGTGGTAATGTCTCCGGCTCCGACGTCTATTTTTGCTTATTAATCAGGACAGATGAAGAGCGTGTCATCATACGACTATAGCTGGAAATGAAGGGGCAGAACAGCTGACGAGCGTTCGTCTCCAAACAACAACAACAATGATGGACATAACAATGGAACAAATATAACAGAAACAAACACCACAACAATTTTGAGGATCGTGTGTGATAACAATTGGATGTTGATCGCCGACACGACACTTCCTCCCGTCGCACTAAGCTAGGGCGAATACCGCTGGGGCGGTTGCCGAGTGCGACCGGAGCGCCGGAGAGTTTCGGGGTTTTGACTCGGTTGGTCTCGATGGCGCGTGGTGTCTGCTTCAGAGCGCACTGGAGGTTCCTTCTCTTCCGCATCTGGTCGATGCGGCTCAATTGGTTCGGGGGAGTCACTTAAGTCTGGCAATGGATCCTCGACCGTTGGAAATGGAGTTACTGCCGTGGTATTCAGTTCATAATTGGCGGCAACCGGGATCACCTTGATTGGAGTGGCTGGCCGATCCGTTGCTGGGAAAGCGCACTCGCTAAAGTGCACCCGACGAAGCGTTGGTGGTTTCCTTGTTCCTTCTCTGGGTGGCGCACCAGGGCATTCTATGTTTCGTGGCTTGAGCTGATCGATGTGGCGTTTCGAATAATTGTTGTCAACCACCACTTCGTAGTGGAGATCTCCTAGGCGACATCTGACAACACCTGGAAGCCATTTTCTTTGGGAAGCATTCCCTGACGACACATAGACTGGTTGCCCTACTCGTAGTGATCTATACTTGGCTGAGAACGAAGCTTGGTGACGCTGTTGCACTCGCCGGCTTACATCTTGTGGCTGTAACATAACCAGGTGAGTGTACAGTTCTCTTCCTAAAAATAATTTTGCGGGGGACTCCTCCGTGGTGGCATGTGGCGCTCTTCTATATCGTTCCAGGAACGTGTTAAGGTTTCTTTGCAAGCTGGCTGGCGTCGTACCCAAGGCTTTCAATGCACATTTTATCGTCTGTACATACCGCTCAGCTTGCCCGTTAGTGGATGGATGGTATGGCGCTGTGCGTTTGTGGAATCGGACTCCTCGCACTTTCAGGTACGTTGTGAATTCGTCGGCGACAAACTGGGGGCCATTATCGGAGACCACGGTGGTTGGTATTCCGTATCTCGCGAACAGCTCATCCAGTATGTCGATGGTGGCTGTCGCTGTCGTCGACAAAGTTACCTTGCTTCCATCCACTTGCTGTACATGTCCACGACTATCAGAAGCATTTTTCCCGACACTGGTCCGGCATAATCTACATGGATTCTTTCCCATGGGCCCTTGGGATACTCCCAGTGGTGGGTTCGAAACTGGGCAGGTGCGCTGGAAGTCGTCGCACATTGAGCGAACGTTCTGACAGTGCGTTCGATGTCGGCGTCTATATCGGGCCAGTATACGAACGGGCAGGCAAGGCCTTTCATCTTGCCCATCCCTAGATGGCCGGTGTGGAGGTCATCTAGGACTGGTTGCCGTAGTGGTGGTGGAATCACTACTCGATGTTCGTAGAGTAGACAACCAGCGCTCGTTGTATATCTGTCTTCGGGTGCTTTGAAACCAGGCTGGCTTAGATCCCGGCCTCGGGCTAGCTCCTGGACCATTCGACCCAGTCTTGGATCGCTTTGTGTGGCTTTAGCGATGTCCTCTGGCCGGATGGGTAACTGGCTCATTTGGTGGATCACAAATCCCTCAAATCCCTCTTCCTCTTCTACCCTGTTAATTGACGTAATGCGGGAGCAATAGTCGGCGTTTGAATAGTCCTTTGTTGGCTTAAGAATTATGTAATGGCATAATTAAAATTACTAAGATAGTCTGCGTAATTGGCCATGCGACTAATGCACAGGGTTGGGAGAGATTTATGAGGATGAAATATTTGAGTCAGTGGCTTGTGGTCTGTGATCAACTCAAATTTCCTCGCATACAGATAGTTAAACAATTTTTTAACAGCCCATACGATGGCAAGGGCTTCCTTATCTATCTGGGGATAGCGCCGTTCCGTTTCGGAAAGAGACTGGCTGGTATAGGCTATGGGTCTCTCTTGATCGTTGGCTAGTCTGTGACTTAACACAGCCCCTAATCCGAAGCTACTTACATCTGTGGCGAGAATGACTGGGAGAGAGGGTCATATTGGGTGAGGACCTGCGGCGAGATGAGGGTGGTCTTGAGCTCCTCATAGGCCTTTCATGCTTTGTCGGTCCACACAAATTTGTCGTGGCCCAGCATTTCCCGGAGTGGCTTTGCTTTATGGGAAAGATTAGGAATAAAGGCACTGTAGTAGGTTGCCTTCCCCAGGAAGAGCTGCAACTCTTCGGAAGACGATGGCATGGGGGCTTTTTGTATGGCAATGATATGTTCATTGACTTATGGAGGCCATTCTTATCAATAATATGTCCCAAACAATTTAGTGACGTGGCTGCGAGAACACACTTTTTGCAGTTAAGATGGAATCTGTGGTGGTCCAATCGACTTAAAGTTTGGCGTAACGCTTCCACTAGCTTATCAAACATCGGGGCAAATACAATGATGTCGTCAAAAAAATTGACCACACTTTCTGCTTCTTGGAACACCTCCCCCATCCGACATTGCCACAACGCTGGTATATTTGCGGCACCACAGATGGCTCTAGTTGGTCTCACCAGTCCATGGGTCGGTGTATTCAGAGTCAGAACCTCCCGGAATTTGGCGTCAATTGGTAAATCGGTGTATGCATCCATGATGTCAAGGTGAGCAACCCACCCAGCCCCTCTCATTTTATTAAATATGTCCTCTATTTTTGGAATTGGGTACTCATCTACGATCATTTGTTTGTTGACCATAGGCTAATAGTTTCCAGTGATTCGCAGCGCACCGTTCTTTTTAACCACAAAGAAAGAAAAAATCGACTCGTTCTTAGAAGCCGGCTTTGATTTTTTTCCTCGACTGCGGCAGCATATTGTTCTCGTAGAGCAAGTGGGACATCCCTTGCTCTAGCAAAGACGGGGGTGGCATCTGGCACAAGATGGACTGAAGCTGGTGGCCCTCTCAGTTTCCCTGCATTAATTCCGGTGGTATGGCCATTGTGGATTTGTCACTGATATTGGGTAAGTATGTCCTTGTTTAAATGTCTTTTTTTTTTTTTTAAATTGTGAACGGCGTTCTTTTTTTCTTCTCACTCACTCAAGATGGCGACGGGAGCAGCGTTCACTTATGGCGGCGTCGGAGTGTTCCTCGATGTCATTTTAATCGGACGATCCCACTTCTGGCACCCATTTTATTGTGTTTTTATGGGAATTGATGGAGTGGAAGGGGAGACATAACTATTCTTATGGAACTATGGATACCTAGTGGTAATGTCTCCGGCTCCGACGTCTATTTTTACTTGTTAATCAGGACAGATGACGAGCGTGTCATCATACGACTATAGCTGGAAGTGAAGGGGCAGAACAGCTGACGAACGTTCGTCTCCAGACAACAACAACGATGGACATAAATATGGAACAAATATAACAGAAACAAACATTACAACAATTATGAGGATCGTGTGCGATAACAATTGGATGTTGATCGCCGACACGACAGCAACCTTGATTTAGTGTTATGGGTATGGAACTAGCTTTGATATTTGCTGTGTCACAAAGGAGCACTTATATCCAACATCTTTGAAGTTTGGTACAACCTCGGGAGGGATAACCTATTTGGTAGGGCAGTTTTCTATTTATACTTATGATAAGTACATTATCCTCTTAATTGTACAAATAGCTTTTGTCATTTTCTGTTAAATTAAAATCACTTAATTATATGGCCATTACAGATGTAAAATAAAATCTTCAAATATTCCAAGATGGAGCTTTAGCTGCAACGCAGAAGTGTTTTTAAATTTGAGAATTTAAATTTAGCTAAAGTTCCATATAAACAACTAGTTCATTAAACAGTATAAAAATATTAATTTTTTGTCAAAAGTTTTATCTTACAATTATTAATGTAATATGAGCAATTGAACAATCGTGCATGTGCTCACATCAACAAAGCTTAAAAGATAAACAGAAAGTACCACTGGTTAAATTTTACTTTGTGCCCACAGCTGTGATAACTTGCCACACATTCAATGCGATCATGAGTTATTCAGGGAAAAAATTTTTTAAAGATTGGAGAACTGCACTATATCTTGATATTCTTAACTGTCACTGTTAGAGCATATGCAAATGACTTAAAGAGGTACACAAAAAAACCTGATACAGCTAAGCTAAGACCTTCATGATCATATTGTCGAAAACAGAATTTAAAAAGGTTAATCTGTTTTCAATTTATTATGCAAACGGCAGATAGATGAACGTATAGACCAAGCATGCATTCTTATAATTAGCTTTTAGCTAAAGCTCCTAATAAAGCTCTTTAAAATCAATACTAGTGGAAAATAGGCCATCCCGTTTGGATATTTATATAAGCATAATCATTCGTTTTTTCACCAATAATCAGCAAGATATGAGCAAAACCAATGGCTACAACAATGGGTATTCAAAATTTACCAGGCAAAACTCATTTTCATGCAACAATGAGTATTTTGCTGACAAAAAAAAAAAATAAAAATAAAAAAAATTAATAGTAATTAATAAAAAGTCGCTGAAACTGTGGATGAAAAAATTTAGAAAAGAAAGGAATAATCAGTCTTCCACAATAAAATATTTAATGGCCATTCCCAATTTCAAATATTAGGCCTTGTTTAATATTTATTGTAACAATCCCTGACAATTACACATGTTCATCCTTTCTTACGTTGGATAGAGTACATTTTATTTAATTTATGGGAGAGAAAAAAAACGGAATTATTATAAGCATAAATAACGCATTTGACTAACTACAAAAAGGGTCTCAGAAACGGCCTCAGACTTAAAACAGTTTTCTTCCAACACATTTCTATTAATTAAGCCAAATAAATTTATAGGAGAAGGGGGAAATGTATTTTTTATTTTAAAATAGCAAAAGTAAATAACAGAATTTATTTTATTTGCTGCCCAAAATCTGCTGATGATAAAAATATTTTGAGGACACACGATTTACATGCTTAAATCGAGGACCACCCTCTTATAAAACGTAATGTTTTTCGGCTTTCTGATTTCCTGATCATAATTTAAAGTTTCATGTAATGGTCGTCAGCATACAGCTGGAAGGGTCTTCCTCCACTGAGAATTAGTGAGAAGGTGTCTGAATTCCTGTCCTTCGTGCTCGTCTTAGAATTAATAGTTATTAAAATTTACCATTTTCTTCAAAATCTTTAAAAATGAGCAGTAACTGGAAATAATGGAAAGTTAGCAGACTATTGAGAAAACAGTGGAAAGGCGGCAGAGAAAGCAGCCCCTTCGCTTGATGCCGTATCGTTTTTTTCAGCGCACTGCTACAATTGAACAAGTGGTGAGTAACCCAGTCACCGTCGATGTTCCCAGGCTCGTGAGGATGCAAATGTGTCAACAGAAGAAACGGCGACTGCTAGACCACAGGATATGCACCAGTTTTGCTTCAAAACCTTGAGAGCAGAGTGTGAATTGCAACAACAGTTTACCAATTGTTGGAATTGCAGAGTACACAGACACAAACGAAAATATACATCCATTGCCACCAAAGAAGACAATTTTGGAATTGTTGAATTTTTTTGATAAACAAATTAATTTTTAAAGGTCAGATCACACGAAATAGAAGAACTACTGAAGAACCAGGGCTGAAAAAACGTCATTTTCATTCTCTTTCCTCCCACTTTCGAAGCCATACACATTATTCTACACATTTTTTCTCCGGCACTATGTTAAACTCACTTAGCTAAACACAACATTTCAAGATGTACCAGGTAGAACTGTTAGAGGGCCATCCATTAGGAGCATTTTAAAAGATTTTTTCCAGTTTTTCTATATGAATTTTTACTGTTTTAATTCTAATCTTTTTAATTTTTACTGTATATTCCCATTCAGATATTGCAAACTTTTTTATTCATCAAAAAAGATGTTACGACGCTTGTTTTTCACTTCGCCAAAGAAATGAGATTTCCTTTCTTCCCCCCCCCCCCTCCCAAAAAAAAAATCATAAACATGCAACAGTGTTTGGTTATTATAGTGGACCGAGAAACAGTGATGCTTTTAACCACTCTAGAAACTGCTATGGCTATTTTCCAAGAGAATGATCCAGACTCTGAATGCAGTTCTCATGTAAATAGAGAACAAGAAACCTGTATCAATGCTACAGACGGTTGTACACCAAAAAATTTTAAGCTTCTGTTCAAACATTTCTAACTATTTTTTTTAAAATAAAGATTGCAAAAATGCTTCTGCCATAATTTTTTTCCTTATACAGGCATAAACACATATTTACATTACATTACTATATATGCGCTTCTCTATTTTTGGTCAGATGAGTATGCCTAGTACAATTCTTTATAAACACATGTATTGATATAAGAAATCATGTT
>JAHWFO010005729.1:75709-86285 GCA_023313115.1 Rhysida immarginata | reverse complement strand
GGGGGGGGGGGGGTCTAGAAATTTAGGCGTCGACTACTAAGGTCATTTTGCGCCTTTTACACAAGTTATATCTGCACGCAGTCCGGGACAAACACAAACATCCATGCCCACGGTGGGATTCAAACCCACGGCCAGGTGGACTCGAGAACTAGAAAGCCTACGCCCTAGCCCTCTCGGCCATCTGACCGGCCTCAATCAACTTGGAATGATGTGTAATGAATGAATACAACGTAAAATTAATGATAATCTAAATTTGTTCAAAGGTACATGGTTTAATGAATCATTATAATCCATTAGAAACTTTCAATGTTAACATAGGACAGTTGAAAAATACGGTCCTGCGAATGGTTTACTTTAGCCTTTTGGTACTTGGTTATGTCATTCCTTAATGGTTTATTAATTTAGAACTGCCTCATTCATAAAAATAGTGATGTTAAAGATAGTAAATTTCTCACTTTTTCACAGTTTCTTATTTTTAATTGAAATGAATTTCTAAAATAATTAAACAGAAGTGTAAATTTAACATTTGTAATAGCTATTGCTTTCTCAAATTAAAAAATGACAGAATTGTTGAATTATTTAACTGAACAAAATGATGTTCAAAAGAAGAGCAGTTTTCACCGATTTTTCGCCTAGATTACTTCCTGGTTCGACGCGTGCCCACGGAGCGAGCACAGCCCATGTATAGTAGAAACCAGTTAGCACAAACTTGGTTAACACAAAAAACCAGTTAACTCGAAAAATGAGGAAGGTCCCCTCCCCATCAGTTATTTTCATGCTATTTTACCCTCTCTACTCGAAATAATTTTTCATTTAAAACCTGTTAACACCAGAGACAAGTAAAAGTAAGAGACTGGCAGTGCCCTATTCATTTCGCTGAGAGCTACTGGTGCCTGCGGAAGTGCAGCAGTCGCCATGTTGCGAGTGGCAATAACGTAAGGCGGCGTATGTTCTCAATGTAATTTCAGCTGTGTTTGTAGAGGATTTCAATAGGTATTAGTAAGCATAACCAGTTTTCTGATTTTTTTTAAAAAACTATTGCATTAACTCACGACATCGAGTGTTATTCGATAAATCGATGTTTTGTATTACTTGATGATTAAAACATCAAAGTATTTATCGTACTTGACATCTTATACATGATATCGATGATTTTGACTGTTAATAATGGATTCTCTTAGGCGTCGCAAGAAGATCCCGCTGAGCAGACACTGATGGCTTGGAAGTCCCAGCAGAGGATGAAATTTTACCAGGCGTAGGCGCACAGACGATTCGAAGAGGCTGTGATGCTGAGGAAGAGCAGGAAACTCCTAACGATAACGTATACTTTTAATGACTTTCAATA
Source organism: Rhysida immarginata (assembly GCA_023313115.1). NCBI lineage: Eukaryota > Metazoa > Arthropoda > Chilopoda > Scolopendromorpha > Scolopendridae > Rhysida > Rhysida immarginata. Next base: position 84,940 of record JAHWFO010005729.1, on the reverse strand, counting down.
GCTGATTCAATGCCTTACAAATTTTTAAAAGAGCACATACAACTCGCAACTCCTATCGTTATAATGGCAGCTTAGCCAGAGACAAGTGAAAGCATAGATGAAGAAAAATGAAGAAGCAAAGTTATTTCTTCAGCCACGGTGAAAGTAAATGAAACTAAAGGAAGGATGAATTTTTTTTTTTTTTCTTAACTGATTTTTATTATTAAAAAAGTTGATTCTTGTAACTTAATCAGTTTTTAATACCTAGTAAAAATTTTCATTTGTATTACTAAATAAAAAGTAAATTTGAAGCCTCTTCATCAGCATTACCAGTGGAGTTTTGAAAATAGCTTCAGTTACACAAAAAATTTAAATTGATTTCTTCGTTATTGATTTTTAAATATAATAAGTCGTGATAAGACACTGCATATATTTTTTCCACTTATTTTTTCTATCAGCCACTTGGTTTCTTGGTGATATCGAATATTACAGTATATGATGACAATAAGTCGAAGCACATAATCGTCAGAAGGACTCAAATAAATGGAGAGTTAAATTAGTGAAAATATTAATTTTGTTTTCGGTTATAAAATGTAATGCTTTTGTTAGAATTTTGATAGGCGTATTCATTTTAATTGCTGTTTGCTCTCCTAGACTATAAAATTCACTCCTAATGATTTTTTCTGCAACTTTGCACAGGTTTACTACATCTTTCAATGGTGTGATAAGGCCTCTTTATTTTTTTTCACAATGAAATTAAGGCTGTGGCAGTTCTGATATTGCTCTTTCAATGCTTCTTTACATTGAATACAGATTATAGATTTAATTACGGATCTAGAAACAAATCCTGCAATATATTCTACAACCGAATCATAATATTTTGACAAGATTTTAATATCAGGGATTGGATAACATTCAGACACATCATCTGATGGATTCATGATTATAATCATCAGTGTTATACGTGAATTAATGTTTTGTGCCGTGCACTCAATTTTAACCTGGTAAATTTAATGCCAATCAATTTGTCATTAATTTAACGTAATCAGTTTAATGAAAAATGCTGTATAATTTTGTTGCAGTAATAAAAGATGTCATCCTTTGGAAATCTTTTGGAAAAATTAGAAAAATCTTTTGGAAAAAACCCTTTGGAAAATAGAATTCATCCGTTGGAAATCTACAGTGCAAATGTTTCACTTTCTAATTTTTCGTTTAGCTTTGAAATAGCTATTAAAAACGGGTGTAAGAGCTTGGTGCTTATTTCTTGAGTGACAGTTTTTTTTTTTAATGTATTCATCACAATAAAAACGTTTATACCTACGTTTACTGAAACGTCTGATGTTTATACTATAAAAAATTTTAAAAGCTGTGCTACAAAACTGTTTTAAGATAATAAAAAAATGCAATTTTAATTTTTGTTAATCTGGTAATACTGGAATATTTGTAAAGGCAGGACATTTAAACTGGATGGATATTTAAAAGTTTAATTGCTATGGATAAACAAACTTAACATAATTTATCAAATATTAGCTAATTGATTTTAAAATATTTTAAAATTTTAAATTAAAAGAAAATCTGGTAACCTAAAATACTTTTGAAAAGGTACTTAAATTGTTGTGTTTTTTTTTTTTTAACAAAAAAGGGAAACGAAGAAATAATTCTCAGTTCAATAAAATAATCAATTTATTAATCCACATATTGTAATAAGCAATTAACTAATAATATAATTATTTGTGAAGTATTGGATCTTTTTAAAAAAACGATTTGACCAATATGTATGAGAATGTTAGGTTAGCTATTACAAGGGGAGATTAAGATTTTACATCTCGTACAAATCAACAATAATTTGGATTATAATTAGTGAACTGTATATTTTATTTTATTAACTTTCAAATTATAATTTATAAAGGAGAATTTTCCTAGTTAATTGTTTAATATAATCTCTTCCTCCTTTTCCATTTAAACTATTTTTTTTTTAAATTTATGTTTAAGAATAAGTTCATTTATCACCAAATAACTTTTTATCGGATGGGCAGATTTGGATGATTATTTTTTGTTTAACAGAGCAAGTTTTTCTGGTGATCCTATAATAAATTCATCCAGATATCTTAGGTAGATATTATAAAAAATAATTATTTGCGATTGATTCACATGCATTGCCTCCGGCGATCAGAGTTTCTTGCCAATCCCATAACGGCGGCACGAAGGCACCACTAGAGGGGAGGTCACTGACAGACTCTTTCTTCATTTGTCTCTGGTTAACACGAACAAAATTTTTGAAAAAATATATTAAAAAAGCCAATTTAAAATCATATTTAAGAAAAAGAAATCAACTATGAAATCTTTTTAAATATTAATACATTATTTATAAGAAACACGAGGAAACCAGTATTCCATATAAAATATTTATTCAAAATATTTAAATATTTTATGTGGAATACTGGTTTCCTCGTGTTTCTTCTAATGTCCGTCCACTGTATCTGGCTCCTATTATTTACAATATTTTTAGTTTTTAATTCCTTCATGTTGAAATTCTCATAGTTCAATAGAGTTTTCTATTCGAACCTTATTGTATTTCGTAATTGGCCGAATTTCTTAATGATGTCAGAGCCACATGGTTTGACTTATCCAATCAGATTTTGGCTTGTCCAATCAAACTGGTGCGAACTTGTTAAGCTAAACACACATTCTACTATAACACCAGAAATAAGTGACTTATCATTATCATCAAGAAAATGAAAATGCAACGCATTAACTTTGGAGGTGAAATTCAAGATTTTGGAAGCAGATGAACAACCAAATGTAAAGAAAGGACTTTTTCCGAGAATTTAATATTCCTCCATCAACTCTTTCAATGATATTGAAGAATGACAAAAAAATCAAGCAGCAATCGGAAGCATGTCTGATGCTTAAAAGAAAACTTATGAAGACAGCCACACACGATAATTTGGATGCAGCTCTATTGGCCTGGTTTAAATAGGTGAGAAAAGAAAATGTTCCTCTCATGAAAGAAAAAGCAAACGATTTTGCCCGAAAACTAGGGATAGAAAATTTCTATGTTCCAATGGTTAGTTAGGCAGATTTAAACAATCACATGGGATTGTTTACCACATCATTAGTGGCGAAACAAACGCTGTAAATTCTCAGTGTGTGGAAGATGGGCGCACGAAGATTTTACCGAATCTCATTGAAACATATCCTCGTGACATTTATAATGCCGATGAAACTGGGTTGTTCTTTAATATGCTGCCAGATAAAACCATGGATTTTAAAAATGAAAAATATCATGGCGGGAAACATAGTAAAGAATATTTAAATGTCCTTCGTTGCATGAATATGGACGATAGTGATAAAATGCACCCCGTAATCTACGTTATTTTAAAGGACAACTCTACGGTCACATACAACTTTACTTAAATCAAAAGACTAACCTATTAATAACATAATAGCATATTTAATTTTTTTTATAAATTCGAATCCTAAATGTGTGAAAAACTAAGCGATTTGAAATCGGGAGGCATCCATCTTGGATGGAGGTGTGACGTAGTGCGAAGATTTGCAGTGACGCTTTAACATTCACTGTAGCTCTACATTCACTCAGTACTGCGTTCACTACAATTTTCACAATGTCTGGACATGAAAGCAGCGATTCAGATATCAGTTTTGAGACTTACAAAGATATGGAGGCTTATTTTAACAACTATCTATATAATGAACTGGACAACGATTTGGAGAACCTTGTGGGTGATGTGGATGGTTTAGGCGTGAAATCATATAGTTTAGAACCTCTCCTGCACGATCACCTGTCATTAGACGAGGAATCCAGTGTCGCCGAATCGACGGAAAATGTACCACTCGCAACAATTGTCAAGTATAATTAGTACATATATTATTTAAATGTGAACAATTTCATGATATTAATTTTCAAATTAGGTATCAGTGCACAATACGTGAAGACATCACAAGTGCGAACGTATGCTGTCGTGATTATGCCGAGATCGATCAGCATATGCCCAGTGGTTCGGCATGCATCACCAAAAATTCCGTCTTTTCAAAAATCTGCCTGGATTACGATATACCAACAAACTAATTTGTCCATTAGATTTGGGAGCACATGGGAAGAAATAAAAGAGAAGTTCTTCCCCGTTATGTTGTGACAGCCAGTCGAAAAATCTTTCCTTCACAAGAACATTGTGGTTTCAAATACTGTAAAATTTTATTAAAACTAATTAAGATTCTCTGAAACAATTTTCTTTGTTTATTTGATCATAACTAAAATTTATGGAAAAACGAACTAAATTTCAGGTTATCAGATGTATTTTGTTACACCGATATATTTTAATTTACGATCATCACTAAATATAAACTATTTCAAACAGTTTAAATGACAAATATATTAGCTTCAAAACATTAAACAAAAATTTGCTACTGTTAGCACCATTTACTTATTTAACTAGATTACCTAATATAACTTTAATGGGGTCTTAGTCAAACGTTAAAAGCAATAGCCAATAACTAGTCCCCTCTCCCTTTTTCTATTTGTGAATTTTAACCAAAAAAGTGGCTTCAAATCATAATCAATTGGCAGCCTCCTCCCTCCCCTCTCTATTTTTGGTTGGCTTCCATTAAATGCTTCAATGAACAAAATAATTCCCCTTGACGAAGTAGCAGGAGCTCTGAGTTCGTCTATTTTTTGAAAAATTGAATTTTTCAATGTAGTATTTAGAAATGAAAACGAGCTCTATGTTCTTATGTTTCTCATCATTTTCAATCGAATGTGGCCATCTGAACACTTCAAAATGTGTAGTTGCATTTTGTCCGGTTGCGTTTTATCCGGATACCTCTTTAGTTACATAGCCTTGCGCAAATAAATAGTGAGCTTAATTAATACCTTTGTACATTAATACTACAGGATCAATAACAAAACAAAACTTTTCAAAGTGAACGGAGCAGAGTCGCCTAGTTCGCGGTCGGAAGCCAGTTATCTCTTCAATCAAAAATTATCAATTTCTTCCTAATTCTTACTTAGGAAATTGAAGAAATGAAAAATTATTATTACTACCTCTATTCTTATAGCCAAATACTAAATAAGAATGAGGCATGACGAATATGCGATTTACCATTCAGGAAGATTGGTCGTAAATATCTACTCAGTGAGAAAATGTCACGAGACGTTAGAGAGAGAGAGAGAGAGAGAGAGAGAGAGAGAGAGAGAGAGAGAGAGAGAGAGAGAGAGCTAATTTTTAATGCTGGGGCATGGCGGTAAAATCCATGTCAACATAGTGAATTAGAGAAATAATTAGCATTAATTATTGTTTGAAAGCTTTCATAGTGTGATTTTTTTAGTAAACAAACTAAAAAAAGTTTCAAAATTCATTCAGTGTCATTCATGTAACTCCTCATTTTTTTAAAATCATCCATTCGTGACTTTGCTTTAAAAGCTACACATATTTCAATAAACATTCATTTACATAGAGTACATTAAATGAATTAAAATGACCAAAATAATTATATAATAAAAGGAATGCTTTGATAATATTTCAATAACACCACCTTTTTTAATCCCCTCCTTCATTAGAACTTACATTGGTCCCTTTCATTTATTTATTTTAATTTTATTTTATTTTCATTCAAAAAGGAGATTCACATTTATGTTATTATAACCAAAGTAATATTTGGTAACTCTTTCTAGTTTTTTTTTTACTTTAAAAAAATCTCGCTGTGGAAGCTTACAAACAACTGGGATTAGCATTAAAACATTAAATCGACCCCAGCAGCTAACCTCACACTACGTCACTTCCGGAAAAATAATGGCCGGCGCGAGGGGAGTGCAAACGCGCTATTTTTCGCTTTTCAAAGCATTTTTTATATAGAAATTATGGACTAAAATTAAAAATTTCAACGGAATCGTCTTATATTTAGATCAAAATTTGATATTCTGTAAAAAAAATTATAATCGAATTTTTGCGTAGAGTTGCCCTTTAAAGGTGTAAAGTCTCTGCCATGTGATTATTTTTTTTTAATAGATGGGCCTGGATGACCACTGAAAATTTTCAACAATGTCTAAAAAATTAGGATAATAAATTGAAAATGGAAAAAAGGAAGGCTATTTTTGTTCACTGATAACTGTTCTTCGCATTCTATTCCTCCAAATTTAAGTAATTTAACAGTGAAATTTTTGCAGGCAAATGCCACTTCTCACCTGCAACCATTGGATCAAGGGATCATCCATGCTAAAAATTTCATTTCGAAAATACTTAATTCGTGAAATGATTGACAAAAATTGAAGAAAAAGAAGAAATAAAGAAATGGAATGTTTTAGATGCCATTCTGAACATATGCAGTGCATGGAGAATGATGTCGGATTTGACGATTAAAAAATTGCTTCCAGAAAGCTGGATTTTTATTGAAAAATGACCGTGAAATAGACAATGAGGATAATGAAAATGATTTCGACGGTTTTGAAGAGTGAGAGATACTTGAAAGTCAAATACAGCATGGAAACAGATTTGCACAGGAATCATTTAAAACATCTGTTAGTTTTGAGGATGGTTTAGTCACTTCTGGAATATTATCCGATAGTGACATAGTAATACGATTCAGCAAACAAGATGGCATCGTTGAAGAAAATGATGACCACGTTTCAGAGGAAGCACCATCATCAAAAAGCACTAAAATTGCTTTAAGGCAAATTAATAGTTACCGTATTCTACTATAAGCCTAAAAATGTACCTAAATGTGGGACCGTATTATACAAGAGTATAATATTAGCGCTGCAACGACTGGGGGGGGGGGGGTCAACAAATGAACTTCAGGCTGATGAAGTTCAAATGAAACTAGCATATAATATACATCACAATACATTAATATACAGTATATACAATGTACAGTTCATTATACAGTACAGTAATTGACTTTTTATTTTAATTTTGCGTCGCCAAAGGCCAATACAAAAATAACTTCAAAACTGCGTTGATCTTATAATTTTCCTACTTAAATTTTATTAAATTAATATCTATTCATTATTATTAACAGTAATCACTTACTAAAAGTCTTTGGATATTAGTAAATATCACTAAATAAAATAAAGAAACTAACTTCGATGGAGATTTAAACTGGCTCACTTCACATGCCGCCATTTTGAATAAATTAACGAACATCTAAAAGGAAGGCCTGTGCCCTGAAAATTTATACATTATTACATCATCATAAAAAGGCATTGTTAATCCTATTTCTACCAATAATAAGCCCTAAATTATGACTACCAATGGTCATGTAACAATGTATAAATTTTCAGTGCATAGGCTTTCTTTCTAGGAAGTGTTGTCAGAGACTATCAATAAGCCATTCTCCCTCTTCCCTGCAATGGAACTTTATAAACGTTTTTCACTTTTCTGTAAGGAACTCATGATGTTTTCCACTTTTTATGACCTGAAAAGCAGTGACTGGTAATAGCAATAGTAAAATGAAGAGGTTTTTTTTCCCCTTTCTTTTTTCTTTTTCTGTATATTCTTGCCTACTTTATTTCTCACGACAAGTCAAAAATGGGGACCGCATTGTACAAGAGGATAAAATTTTTACTGTTTTTTTGGGCTCTAAAAGTGGAATCACATAGTAGAATAAATACGGTATTTAACTAATCAAGGTGCGGTAATGATTTTTCGAATCCGGGTCGCAGAATTTTTCCTTCCATTTTTCAATCGAAAAATCATTAACTAAATGTGATGTTTTATTAATTGTAATAATATTTTTTTATCATGAAGTCCATTTATTCTTTATAATGATGAAAACATTGAAGTTTAAAGTTAGTTCCTTTAACACGAAAACCACTTAAGACGAAAAAATTTGAGAGCCCCCTGGTAGTTCATGTTAACAGGTTTCACTGTACAAGCAATGGACCATCCGAGAATTGTATAGCAGTTAAGATAGAGATAATAAGAAAACATCACCAAAAATACGAGGCCTGTCGGTCTTTTTATTCAAGGACCTTCATCAGGTAGAAATCTTTGAAAGTCTTCAACTGATTTTTTCATCAGTGAAAGTTTCAAAGAATACAAAACTTAAAAGAGTTAAAAAAACATTGTTATAATCATAGTATTGTTCAGAACATTATTACATCATTATAATATCAACCGTAGCCCACGTGAAAGACAGAACAGAATGAACTGTTAAGATGAAGAATTAGGATACAAAGGGAGTATATATAGTAAAATTTACAGACGGATAGCCAATCAAATAAAAGAGCTTCAAATAGGAAAATTCAAGTTGATCAAATTCGCATGCATTGCCTTCCTAAAACACAAAGAAGGAAATAAATGGAGACAAATTGTCGATAACATCAACTCACCAACGGATATTCTAGCCAAATACATGCTGCATAATTTTCCTGTGTATATTAAAATTAATAGGGGCAAGATTTCTCTATTAAAACTCTTTGTGCCAAAATTAAGATCATACAGATATCAAAGGATGACGTGTTAGTATTCCACTTAAAAGAGCCATAGAAGTCTTAGACGACACTATGCATGAGAACAATTGGCTTTTAGATATTGTTATCGAACTATGAGAATCATGAAACTAATTTTATACAATAACGTATTTTCTTTCAACAATAGATGGTACCAAATGACTAATGGTACTCCCATGGGGAGTAGCATTAGCCAATTTGTTGCAAATACAGTCGAATCCCGTTATAACGAAGTTCAAGAGACCACCGGTTTACTTCATTATAATGAAAACTTCGTTGAATCAAGATCACAAATTAATTTGAGAATAAATGAAAAATAGCTTATTTTAAACTGAGAATATACCTTTTAATGTTTTATCCTTTAATTATGGCAATATTAGCGTTTTAAATGTACTGTTAGGACTGTAAAATGATCTGTAGTGTAACAGTCATGCTTCATCCTTACCGGAAATCATGATTTAAAAACGAAGGTCGTATTTTTCGCTGTTAAGTCTTTGCCGCTGTAAATAATAGTCTGTGTGCATAATTTCAGTAAATAAATTGGACATGAGAAAGATTTTATTTTTTAATGGTTCTTGTTTTCAGATATTTAAACTAGTTTAACATAATTAGAGCGAAGCGTTAGCGAAGCTCTGTTATCAGGCGAAAATCAAAATTCTTTGTGCGCATAAAACTTTTGAACCAGAGAACATAGACAAATGAAATTTTGCACACAGCTGGACATGACCATCCTGATGGTCACTAAATAAAAATTTTAAAAATCGGTTCAGCCATCGAGGAATAAT
>JAHWFO010005729.1:27325-75309 GCA_023313115.1 Rhysida immarginata | reverse complement strand
TAATAGTCACAACAATGAAAATTTGCACGTGCATGCGCATGACCATGGTGGTGGTCAAGAAAAAAAAATTTTTCAAATCCGACCTACCATCGAGGAATAATCACCCTTCAATTGTTCCCATAGGAATGCATTGAGAAAAACGTAAACAAACATTGCGCGTGCAAATAGAATTTTTGACATACAAAATACGGCGAAGCCCTTCGCAAATTTTGCTCTGCACATTCGCTTTTTAAGGCCAAATTTCGAAGTTCACAGTGTAATCACAATATCTTTTTGGTGTGGTTGTCGACATTGTCTACTCGCCAACTGAAACTCGCAACCACTTGAATGAACTGCCGATGTGCATTCTCATCAAATTCGCAACCTATACTGGACCAACATTAACCAATGAAGCAGTTCCCATTTTACCGATCGCCGTTGGCTTCAAAAAAGGAGGAGTATCTTGTACGCGTAAGCAATTTCCGCTTAAGTTAGCCTATGCAATCACCAGACACAAAGCACAAGGAATCACTGTTGATAAAGCAGTCATAGACATTGGTGATTCAGAATTTGGACTTGGCTTGTCGTACGTGGCATTTTCACGAGTGAAGACCATCAACAGTTTATTGATCGAACCGGCATTTGCAAAGCCGCGGTTGATTAATATCAACAACCATGCATCGTGGAAGGTTAGGCGTGAAGAACTTGCCAAATTACGCAGTTTAAAATGAAATTGTTTCAACAATAAAAATTAATATCAATTTAAAGAATTTAGTTAGTCATTTTCTTAACAATCAATAACGGTTTGCTCTAAATTATTAGTCAAGAAAGCGATTCGCGAGTCGCAGTCCGCCCTAGTTACAATACAAGCGTTACAGCGAAGGTTTTGTTTGCATCCTTCGTAATATTACACGAATAAAATGGTTCCATTTCATGCGACTAAAATAGCTCCATTTTAATGCCAATTCTTTAAGTTTTTCTTCTGTTTAATATTAAATATCATAGATTTAGTTCAAATTTTATAGTACTGTATTGCACATATTAAAATAATTGAATTTTACTATAGTACAATTGTATTTTTTTTTGAAGAATTACGAGTTTAACCAAACCTTGGGCCATTCTCACGTGAGCCTACCTGAATGCTATCGTTTTCTATGCTATGCCAATGCTACTGATAACAATACAGTACATGTACACACTATTGAAAATAGTGACGAATAGGATGTTTCAAAACAATACTGTATTTCTTAAAAATATTTGTTCGAATAGAAAGGTGATCTTCAAAATCGTTTTGTTTATAGGCCAAGAGCAGCTACTTTTTTGTGTCTCACTAACAAGAGCAGCTACTTTTCATTTGCTGATTTTTACAGATTCAATTTGCTACTTCTTATCTAATGTGCCAAATTTCCAAATAAAATTTCATTACAACGTTGTGGGGACCAAAAATTTGCTTTTTTACAATGAAATTAGTTATAACGGGATTTGACTGCATTTACATACGTAAATTAGGGATCTGCACATTGAGAGAATTTGAGTGTTTCCCTAAAATTTGGCTACGATATGTTGATGACATGTTCTCAATCTTCAATAAAAAAGAAAACGATGTTGAAATATTTTTATCAAACTTAAACAGTTTATGTCCCTATATTAACTTCACTATGGAGGAGAGAACAATAGCAGCCTGTCTTTCTTGGACGTAAAGTTGACTAAATCCAACCAGGAGCTAATCTATGACATTCACCGCAAAGACAACTTCGTTCCAAACTTCATCAAGAACGATTCCAACCACAGCCATCCCCATAAACTTGCAGCCTTTCAACATCTGGCAAACAGAGCCTATGTCATCCCTGTTAGTGATGAAAACAGAAAGAAAGGACTTGAAAGAATAAATGAATATGCCTACCAGAATAGATTTCAAAAGACTCTGCATCTCCAAAAAAGTGAAGCATAAGTTAAAATTAGGAGACATCACCACACTTCAAAAAGAAAAGGGAACTGGAAAATGTTTAATGTTGCCATATAAACCATAACTTAACATAGGCTTGAAGAAAATAGTAAGAGAATTTGGTCTCTCTATAGCATACAGAAGCTCAAACACGATCTGTAGACTATTAATAGACCCAAAAGACATGATCTCGAAAGAAGGTAGACCAGGTGCAGAGAGCTGTTAAGATCAGGATGGGAGAACATCTACCATGCATTAGAAACAGAAAATATGCCGTATCAAGGTTTTCCGACCCCATTCTCGATCTTAAACATGAATTTGACCGTGAAAAAATTCAAAATACTCTATAGCACAAGCGACCCCAGGTTGTTAAATTTTCTTGAGTCTCGTGCGATTCCCAATGAAGACCCTACCAGACTTCTCAACAGTGACACTGGCCCACTGAACGTATCTGAATAGAGACACATTGCTAAACACGTACAGTTTTCCACATTGGCCAAGAAAATTCTAAACCCTTTAAGTGACGACAACAACATCTGTTTGATCAATTTGAATTTTCCTATTTTAAGCTCTTTTATTTGATTGGCTATCAGTCTGTAAATTTTACTATATATACTGCCTCTGTATCCTAATTCTTCATCTTAACAGTTCATTCTGTTCTGATCACCTTTGTATACGCTGACGAGGGCAGCTTGGCTGCCGAAATGCGCATCCGTACCAATAAATATTCTTTGTGGATCAGTGGTTCCTGTTAGGTTTTGTTAACAGAAAGCTTTTGATTGAAAATCTGGTTTCTAACAGATTCTGTAACATCTGAATCAGAATATTGCAAATCATTAAATGTAGTGCATGCAATTGACTGGATAGCCCCATCATGGTCAAAATTATCACAAGAAAAAATTAAAAACTGCTTTAACAATTCAGGTTTCACCTGTATTCCAGAAAACCAATATACAATGGATGAGAGAAATGATCAAGAATTTGAGGTGGTAATGGGTAATAAGAAATGGGCAATTCTGATAGTAGATGAGGAAATTGGCAACAGCAAAGAAATTTTGAATTCACTCTTGATGATGGAAGATTGCAATGAAGATGAAAAAATTTCAGAAACTGAAGTTGATCCACCATCTATAAATGAAGTACAGTACTGAGATTACTGTCTACAATAAAACAAATTATGAATTCTATGCAGGCTTCTATAACAAATTTTTTGATCAAAGTAAAATTTTAATTTTGCTACTGTTTTGTTCATTCAAAGTACATGTACAGTATTGTTTTAGTTCATTCAAATTTCATTCAAAACTAAAACTCATTTTAAATTTTGTTGTTAACTCATTCAAAATGGTTATTCAGTCAGAATAAAAAAAACTGCATTTAATTGTACATGGTATAGATTCTTTTTCCACAACTTCCGACACTCAAATATGTTTGAACTCCTTAATGGAACATCCAACTTACAAAGGTTCTACTGTATTTTTATGGGTTATTATAATCCATAGCCTACAATGATTTTAGGTTATGATACTTATATACATACAAATAAAAAAAAATCAATAAAAAAAAAAAAAAGTTTTAAAACTTTCCAATGATGTCAAAAACAACCAAACTGCACTGAGAGCGCTACCTATTTTCAGTGGGAAACTCAAATATTTAGAAAATCATCATGCAATATTTTTAGTCTATTTAGAATTAATATTAAAGTTTAATAATTTCTTTCAACATTTTCATCATTACTTTCACGCCATCTGTTAACGGTTCAAGGCAGTTTCAAGATTATTTTAAAAGTTTTACTTCTTAAATAATTTCGTTCAACTTTAATGGCAGAAAATAAAACATTTAATTCCTATGAAATTAAAATTATTAAATGGTCCTCACCACATAAAATGAAAATAAATAATCTAAACTGAAACAGAAAGTGCGGCGAGTAATTTTAACTTAATGCCTTGGGCACTCCTTACTTTACCAGCTGTGAGCAGCAATTCATTTTCTTTTTAAATAAACATCTATACCATTACTTTCGAAATAAATTAAGAAGCCTGAATAATTACCTAGTAAATACGTATATCAATACTTAGCAACTGGTTAATGACATGTTCTAAGAGATGGTCTTCCACAAGTTGTCACTAGATCATAAGCGAGCGCTGACGATAAAGTAAAACACAAAGAGATGGACGACGGTGTAAATGTGAGCGGGTCATCCTCCACAATGTTAAGCTTCGCTATTTACTTGAATCATAATATTACGTAACTGTATTAAGACAAATGTACACTTTCAGCTGATAAATCCCGAACATATTTCCTTCAGTAACTCATACTCTCGGTGAAACGTTGCAGGAATCATTCGTGACGACGTTCAAACATAAGTAATGATGAATTCTGGGAGTGCAATCCTTTCGTGCTCCGAGCTGGCTCCGGCCAATAAACGAACAAAAGTTGGTTCACGGAAGCATCCAGCATGAATTACTTAATTTTACTACTTGTATACAGGGTGTTGTTAAGTTTCATATCAAAAATGATAGGGGAGTTAGTATGGGTGATTCTAAGCAAAAAAGTTCATATGAACATGGGTCCGAATTTGAACGATAGCTGAGATATGAACAGAAATAAAAATGCCGCCACTAAGATCAACAAGTTAATAACTCACTTTCTATAACACCTAGGATAATGAAGTTTGAGGAAATAATAGGCTACATAAAACTGTGTATACCGTTAAAATTTGAACGAATTCCAACGAGTAGTTTCCGAGTTACGCACTCAACATCGTAACACGTACTCGGTCGGAACACGTAACACATGTGGGCACTAACCACCACGTATTACGATGTTGACTACGTAACTCGGAAATTACTCGTTAGAATTCGATCAAATTTTAAAGGTATACACAATTTTATGTACCCTATTATTCTCCCAAATTTCATCATCCTAGATGTTGTAGAAAGTGAGTTAATATGAGTTAATAACTTGTTGATCTTAGTGGCGGCATTTTTATTTCTGTACATATCTCAGTTATCGTTCAAATTCGGACTCATGTTCATATGGAGTTTTTTGCTTAGAATCGCATATTTCATCCCGCTATCATTTTTGACATTAAATTTAACAACAACCTGTATAAATTTACCTCATTTAGGAGAAATGCCCCTCCCCCCTTGGCCTCGCCATGGATGAAAGAAACAGGATGGACGACTCCCTATACTTCCCCAGCAAGTTTGATTTCAGAGCGACATCTGGATTTTTGCATGAAAACTAGCATCTGTCGTCTACTTAGGGAGAAGAGGAAGAGCTGTCCATAGGCTCATGGTTATTGTTGACATATTGCTAGGAGACCAGAAACAGCTACGATTTCTTTGAAACTTATAATAAATATTTAGATCATGTGCACAGTTATGATTTAATGAAGAAATCTTTTCCATTTTCATTTTGATATCTTTTAATGTAATTTTGAATATAATTTTTAAAGCAAAACTTTATACGTATGTAATTAAATTGTTAAAAGAATCGAAAAAATTACATTTTAACTCCAAAACTTAATATTTCAATAAACTTATTCAATAAAATAATAAAAAATACTTTAATACAAAAAAATTCAAAAGAACTCAATGAAATACGTAATATTTTTGCGATAGGCGGCCATGCTTTTCTCCTCTAACAGCTGTGTAAACAGAAACCATGCGAAGTGAAACCAAACGTTTCGGTATTTTTCACTTAAGACTCCAGAGGGCGCCACTGAAAAAAAACTCACGCACGACTCATAGGAGTCGTCCATCCTGTTTCTTTCATCCATGGCCTCGCTCATGGTTAGACTACCAGCAGATCCTTTTTTTTTGTTTTATGTCTTCACTATTAAATCCTTGCTTCATCAACAGTTTCTGCTGGTGTTTGTTTTCTACAGATGATGCAGTGTCAATCATAGTTACTGATTTTACTAATTTATTCTTTCAAAACCTCTGCCTTCGTATCCCCCGCTTGGGGAAACCAATCACCAGTAAGGTCCGCCCTCTGAAAATAATTATGCCCTCTAAATCTAATATTATACATATTTAAAGCACCAAAAGAAGAATCTATCTTTTTACAAAATTTTCAATACAGTTTTCTTCTCTGTGGGATTATAGGCCTACTACAATGCAGCCTGAGCGCCTTAAATCTAATGAAACGCCGCAATGAAAGCGAGTCGGATATAATGATTAAATTCATCCATGGCTGTCCTGAAATTGTTAAGTTTTAATTCAAAAAACTAAAGTACTCAGGAATATCCATATTTATCAGAGTGTAAATGGACTACGTACAAAATTGATCAAAATTCATCAAATTTCTCTCTTTATGATGTTATTTCTCTGAGACTAACTTATGTTCAGATACGTGTATTAACAACGCTGAACTTGATTTAACTAATTATGCCATTTATCGACAGGATCGTAATGAGTCCACCAATGCAAAAAATCAGTCGGTGGTGTCCTCCTTGCGATCGGTAATCCCTTTTCCCTTATTGCATTAAAAACATATACATATACTAGCTGATATACCCGGGGTTGCTCGGGCTCTTTTTTGATGAAAGTTTGCAATATCTGAATGAGAATATACAGTAAAAATTAACACATTAAAACAGTAAAAATTCATATAGAAAAACCGAAAAAATCTTTTAAAATGTTCCTAATGGAGGCCCGGTTCGTGTTGGAATGTTGTGTATAGCTGAGCGCGTTTACCATAGTGCCGGAGAAACAAAGTGGGAGGAAATAGAATGAAAATGAAACTATAGTTTGATCTGACGTTTTTTCAGCCCTGGCTATGGCTGTAGTTTTCTTCTATTTTGTGTGATCTGACCTTTAAAAATTCATTTGTTTATCTAAAAATTCAACAATTCCAAAATTCTCTTCTTGGGTGGCGATGGATGTACCTGATCGTTTGTGTCTGTGTACTCTGCAATTCCAACAATTGATAAACTATTAGAAAATAAAGAAATTAAACTGGAGCAAACTCCAAGTATCAGGTAAATGATATTAATTAGAAAAATGGATGGAAAAATTCTGTGACTTGAATTCGAACCAGGAACCTCGACTGTCATGGTCGAGGCCTCTACTAATTGGGCTATCGCAGACACCTGAACAACCATGCTGTCACTAAGTGTCTTAAAGACAACCAAATAGTCTTTACCTGATATTTGGAGTTTGCTCCAGTTTAATTTCTTATTGTGTGTTCATCAAACTTTCTGATGGTTTGGATAAGAGAAATTCACGATCTGTGAACTGGGTGCCCACCTGCCATTGGGCTTTCCTCTTGACTTGGTTGTCTTTAAGACACTTAGTGATAGCCCAATTGATAGAGGCGTCGACCATGACAGTCGAGGTTCCTGGTTCGAATCCAGGTCGCGGAATTTTTCCATCAATTTTTCTAATTGGTAAACTGTTGCAATTCACACTCTGCTCTCGAGGTCTTGAAGCAAAACTGGTGCATTCATCACTTGGTGTGATCTGGCAGTCGCAGTTTCTTCTGTTGACACATTTGCATCGACGGCCACAGGGTCACTCACCACTTGTTTAGTTGAAGCAGTATGCTGGAAAAATCGATACAGCACTGAGTGAAGGGGCTGCTTTCTCTGCCGCCTTTCCACTGTTTCTCAATAGTCTGCTAACTCTCCATTATTTCCGTTTACTGCTCATTTTTAAAGCTTTTCAAGAAAATGTTAAATTCTAATAACTATCAATTCTAAGAAAAGCACAAAGGACAGGAATTATATGCATTTTTAAAATTTCCGACGCCTTCTCACTGATTCTCAGAGGAGGAAGACCGAGGAAGACCCTTCCAGCTGTACGCTGACGACCATTACGCGAAACTTTAAATTATGGTCAGGAAATTAGAAAGCCCGAAGAATATTATAATTTATAAGAGGGTGGTTCTCGATTTATGCATGTAAGTCGTGTGTCCTCAAAATATTTTTATTAGTGAAGTTTACAAAATGATCAGTCTTGAGATTCATTTACATGTCTTAATGAACATGTCTTACATACATAACTATCTGATTGGCTGAATCTGGTATATTTTCTCCAATTTATGTATTTAATGCCATATCATTTTTAGAATTCTGTGTTGCTGTCATTACTGTTGAAACAAACAGAGCAGTCTATTGTTGCACAAACTTTACCTTGCATTGTTCGTCATGAGATATATATTTTTGGTCGGTGGGTATTGCTGTGAGATACCTCCTATCAGTATGCGCTGCCATCAATTTGAATATCAATTATTATTACCGATAAATATTATTTTTTCGAAATCTCATGTAGACAGTGACCTTCTTCTTGCTTTGAAGATCAAATGTGCAAATTTCATCAAGATTTGAATGAAACTATAAATTTATATAACAAAAAAAAACACAAAAACAACTTAAATCCTTATCTATATATATATATAAAATTATCGGTCTGTCTGTCTGTTCGCTATGCATTTCAAAATGGCTAGACCAATCTTGATGAAATTTTTCATGGTAATTCCGATGGACCCTGGGAAGATTTTAGGTAGGTCATGGTGGAGATATCGCGCTTCGTTAATAGAACACTCTACAATTCGTTACCCCTCTCCCTAAAAGAGGTTAATGTAGTTAATTATGTAGTGCCACACCAGTAAATGTGTTACGTTTGTAGTGCCACACTCGAGGCTAACGAGAAAGACAGGCTCCGGCACTGAAAAGCCACCTGACCAAGATAGGTCTATCGAAGCCGACGCGACATAATCAAGCCGTGGCACTGATTTAGTGACATCAAGCAAACAGATGGATTTTGTGACGTCTTGCAAAAATAAATTTAAGAACAAAATAAGGATATTTAAAATTAAAATAAAATGATTTATTAAAAAAGTAAATGACCCTTGTTTGGCATTAATGCATTTTATTCTACTGTATTTACTTAGTTATCTAAAACAGAAAATTCATATTTAAAATACGTCACGAAAACCGACGGGATTTCAACAATGCCAAGTGACGTAGTGCCATGGCTTTGTATAGATCGCGTCGGTTTCGGGTCTATTAACAATGTAACTTTCATTGATTCCATCTTGTATTTTAACAATCAATGTTTTTTCCTTTGTTGGAAACAATGAAGGTTGGATTGTTAATAGACCTATCTTTGTCAGGTGACTTTTCAGTGCCGTAGACCAATGACGTATATTAGAGGCTGTGGTCAAAAACCCTCACCGGTGAGAGAATGATGATGTAATTTCTCACTGGAATAACCGTCTTTTTCTCGGTGAGGACGGTGAGACTAACCGGTTAGGCATAGCAGCACTAACTGGCGTTTCTGACCGCGTTAAAATGACGTCACAGTTTTCTTACCGGGATTTCTGACCGACCAAACGCTAACTCTTCTCACCGGTGAGAGTTTTTGACCTTAGCCAAAGATAGACTCCGAAGCAATTGTTGTAACTTGAAGCAAATTGGGAAGCTCCATGCCCAGAACTGTCATGGCCGAAAGTGAGTGAAAATGATACAAAACGCATGGCTAAACATGAGAGTAGCTGATTAATAATTCTTTCACACGCCAATCACGGAGTGATAAGTTTGTCGTTTCGTTTACTTTGTATTAGAAGTATTTTTTTATATCTTATAAACAATTTTCGATCATGGTTTCAATTTCAATTTCGTTTCGTTCGTCTTTTAGTTATGTACTGTATTTTCATTTTAATTACGTATTTTTGATTTATGCTTGTGGAAAATGATTCCTGATCCTTTTTCGTGTCTGTTTGTACAGTTGTATGGAGAACAACTTTGAGGAATAGTTTTTGAATTAATTATTCCTCGGACCCAAAATCTTCAAAAACAAAGCAGCCAGACAGCTAATTACTCCACGGCTCACTCCTGCCCAGAACTGTCATGGCTCAATTTGCTTCACTTTTTGCCGCTGTTAACAATAGGATTCTGAGTCTATCTTTAATATACGTCATTGTCGTAGCCTGTATTTCTCGTTAGCCTCGTGCCACACAAGAGTGGATTGGGTCATATTAACAATCCAACCTTCATTGTTTCCAACAAAAGGAAAAACACTGATTGTTAACATCCAAGATGGAGACAATGAAGGTTGGATTATTGCTAGCACCCAGTTGGTCAGGCGACTTTTTCGCTTTCAGGCATTGTTATCTCGTTGGCCTCGTGCCACACCAGTTAATGCGTTAAGTATATAGTGCAACACCAGTTAATGTGTTAACAAACTTTCAGCCCTCCTTTCCCCTCCCCCTTAGGGTTGAATTTCCAAAAACTCCTTCTTAGTGCTCACTTACATTTTGTAAGAAACCTCTGTACAAAATTTCAAGTTTCTAGGCCTTATGGTTTGGGCTGCGCGTTGATCACTCATTCACTCAGCTAGTTTCTTCTTTTATCTATACTATTATACAGGGTGATTCAGTCCATTTCTGACCATTTCAGTACTATTGACCCATTAATGTTTACAAACTTAGCATTTCATTATGATATTTTAGGCAGTTCGGAGTTTTATTCCTGTGGAAAAGTCTTGATGATATGCTCAATGTGGCCACCACGAACGTTTTGAACTGCTCGCAGCCGAATGGTGAAGTTGTTCATAATTCTATCCAGGATTTCTGCATCCACAAGGGTGCAGCAGTCGACGATGCTTTGTCGCAGCTGGTCTAGGGTTCTTGGTGCTGTACTGAACACACCGTTTTTAAGGAACCCCCAGAGATAAAAATCACATGGGTTTAGGTCAGGACTCGTAGGGGGCCAAAGAAAGCCACCCCCGAATCCATCTGGAAACCTGTTTGAAATGACACGATTTCCGAATTTCTGATTGAGAAAGTCTAGCACTTCATTAGTGGTGTGAGGCCTAGCCCTATCCTGTTGAAACCATTGATGTCGAAGCGGTATACGCCTCCTTCGCAGCTCGGGGATGAAGAAGGTTTCCAACATGTTAAGGTAAGCCTGTGACGTTACGGTGCCCTCAAAAAAGAACGGACCAATGATGCCTCTTTTGGAAATCGCGCACCAAGCCATAACCTTTCGTGGATGAAGAGGTGACTTATGGATCTCATGAGGGTGCTGGGAGCCCCAAAAACGAACGTTGTGTTTATTAACGTCACCTGACAGATGGAAGAAGGCCTCATCTGACACCCACAGGTTGTCCACATTGTCCTGATTGGCTTCCATTTCTGCTCCAAACTCCATCGCAAATTGTTGTCGCTTCTGTCTTCCAGTGTCTGTTAACTCCTGATAAACATGGATCTTATACGGGAACAGATGTAAATCCTTTCTCAAAATTCGTCACGTAATGGTATACAACAGCCCTTCTTCAATGGATAGGCATTGGTAGGGGAATCGACCAACCTTGTGCGAGCATTTTCGACAACTTCGGCCGTTCGAACACGAGCTTCGCTCCCGCCTTTTTTCTTGCCTTTAACACATCCAGTGGCACGAAATTGCTTGACAAAATCCATGATTGCTTGCCTGCCTGGTGCGTCTCGACACTTATACTCCTTCCGGATGGAGCATACTTATACGATTTTCATGCAGCGCCGTTGCAACAATACAAACTCCAACTATTTAGAAATTCGGTATGGCGCTCATATTCTTTCAATTGTTTATCCCTAATGCACGTCATTCGAGTGAAATGGTCAGAAATTGATTGAATCACCCGGTATAAAAGAAAGAGCGAAAATTGTATACACTCACTCATTCATTCATCACGAAATCTCCAGAACTACGAAGCCTACAAACTTGAAATTCGGCAAGAATATTTCTCTTGGCTT
This sequence comes from Rhysida immarginata, assembly GCA_023313115.1. Classification (NCBI taxonomy): domain Eukaryota; kingdom Metazoa; phylum Arthropoda; class Chilopoda; order Scolopendromorpha; family Scolopendridae; genus Rhysida; species Rhysida immarginata. The sequence goes on along the minus strand of JAHWFO010005729.1, from coordinate 63,647 downwards.
CTGGATGCTCGCTAAGAAAGGATTTTATTTTTTCTTTCTTCCTTTCCATTTTAGTTTATTTTTAAAATTCAATTTACCTGGAGCTGTATGTATGTTTTATTTTACTACAGAGTCCGCCAAAAAAATGTATACACATTTTATTAGATATCTTCTGTAATATTTTCCGTAACAGCAAAATCGAAAGCTTACACCCCAATATTATTACATATATTGAATGAAGACGATCCCGATAAAAGAAGATCACAATTGATCACAAATAGGAGATTACTGATAAGAGCTTGCTAGGAAATGGATAGGAGCAACTGTTCGCCGTATTCAAAAATATCTCAACGCTGATGATAATCACTTTGAACGGCTGTCGTAATTGTAGAAGTCAAGTGGACTTATATTCACCGCTTGATGCCTGTATGAATTTAGTGTTACAACTTTTATATAGTTTTTTTCTTTTGCTGAAGTGTGTATACATTTTTTGGCGGACCAGATTCGCGAAGAACCAGGAACTTTTGAACTTCTTACGTCAGTCCATGCGACGACGTTGTGAAGCATGCATTTATGCCAGAGGGAGTGAATTTGAACACTTATTGTAAAACATTTGCATGTTTCATAAAAAATAAGTCACATTTTTGTACTGTATGCAATGTGTTTTTTATTCTTTTTATTATATGACCATGATTTTTTTACGTGTTCCAGAATTACGGGTTGAGTGGCATATTAAGTCTACTCGACGTCCAACATTTTTTATCTCAAAAACAATACCCAGAGCAAAAAATGAAAGAGGGAAATGTTGCTTAGATTTGATCTCTTGGGCCCCCCCCCCCCAAGTTTGTACACTACCCTGTATACATAAATATGAAAAAACTGTAATTTTCTCCGTGCGAAGCTGGGTACTTCAGCTAGTACTATTATATAAAAGAAAGAGCGAAAAATGTATACACTCACTCATTCATTCATTCATCACGAAATCTCTAGAACTACGAAGCCTACAAACTTGAAATTTGGCAAGAATATTTCTCTTGGCTTCTAGGTGCTCGCTAAGAAAGGATTTTATTTTTTCTTTCTTCCTTTGCATTTTAGTTTATTTTTAAATTCAACTTACCTGGATTAACTAGTGTTGCACAATATACTTAACACATTTACTGGTGTGGCACTACATAATTAACCCTATTAACATTTTTTAGGGAGGGGGTAACGAATTATTAACAACGAGCATAAATATGATTATGCTGTAGCGTTCCCCCGCCCCCACAATATGTTCTATAAGGTCTTAACGTTCGAAGAACGACCCCGGGGCGGAAGATTGCTAAGGTTCGAGACCGATTTTAATTGAGAGAAACCACGATACTGCTATATTTCATTGTATTGACATTCACTTTATTCTCAATAAACATAGTCTATAATTTACTGTTTACAACTTACCAAAAATTTACTGTTAATTCATTAAGGTACTTTTGGGGCCCAGCTATTAGGTAAACGAGCAATCATCAGAACATAAGCTACATATTTACACATCAATCGCAATAGGTAACCGGCACACCTGTCTGTGTAATAGGAGAAATGGGGGTTCATCCGTGTGTTGGCAGTGCTGCCTAACTGGGTACTGAATTAGGGTGAGGGAGGCTGATATAGGACTGCGCACTCCCGGACCAAATATTCCATTTTCCTATGCATGGAAGCGTGATGCACTTCCTTTACTGTACATGAAGGGGGGAAGAACAGAAACCCCTGTTGGCGAGTGCAGTCCTCATGTCTCCCACACACCCACTGGCGAGCTTTAGCTTATACTTCAAACTGCAACAACCTACAGTTACCGGAGCCTGCTCACTATTCCTGCCAACGTACCAGTTATGCTTTACTATGCGCCTGTCAACTGACTTAAACCTCTAGACCTCTTACACAACAGGGTGCTTAATAGGTATAACTAAATTCAACCATATATTATTCCTAACCAGTTACAAACGAAATTGTGAAATTTTAGCATTAGCAGTTCACAGCACGGTTGAGTTTAAATAATTCTTGAGCGCAGTTGTTACGACTTAAAGTCCTTGCAAACATGTCAAGGGCGGGAGGACCGCTGACACAGCAGACTTGAGCATCGAACAAAACTGTCTAGTTGCTGCTCTCGCATTATCTAACTGTTTAATACCACTCACCGACGATTGCCGACATACTTGCCCACCTAGGTTGAATCATACGAGTTTCCCGTCTGGAGCTCCAGCCTTGCTTTCGCTGAACGGACGCAGATCCATTTCGCGGGTTCCATCGTGTTCCATTTCGTCCTAAGTCCTCAACCGTCTTGCTCAAGTCGTCACGTTAACGGTGTAGAGAATAATATTGTCCCCAAAAAAAATTGTTCATTAAAATTGAAATATTTATGCAAATTTACGGCTATCAAATTCTGCATATATTATCTTACTTTTTCCTTTCGTCATACCACTCCTTCTTCCAAAGTTCATTGATTTCACATAGGGGCTTAAACATTTTTATCATAAACGTACTCGACCACCATGCAAGATGAAAAATGCAATCAAAAGAGCTTTCGATCGATACCGACCGAATCGGAACACACACAACAACAAGATCTCTTAAATTTTTACAAAAAAAATTTTTCACAACAAACGAAAACTCACGCACACAATTTCTCCGAAAGCGATCGCAACAATCCCCCGTTGGAAGCTGAGCAATCTTCTCGGAAAACATCCTAACAATAGCTGCTCCAACAAAGGACCATTTACGATCGCCCACGGAGGATTTTTACTACTCTTTCATACAACAAAACAGACAACGCGCACTTATATTTCACTATACACTACACACAACACACACATATAACGAACACACACTCATTATAACTACTACAAAGACAAAAGCCAACAATAGCGTAATCGACTAAATAATCAATATATTTTTAATTATACCGACCCCTACCTAATTAAGTATGTAACACACGTGACTGCTACACTGGAACGTCACAATGCAATGACAGGACATACATAAGGCGGTGTTTATCGAGGAGGGTAAGGAATCACACGGGTCTCCCTTGAGCTCCCTAAAAACGTCCAGACGACTGGCGAAAATTTGTGTGTTTGGCAAAAGTAAGAGAAAGAACGAGTATTGATCAGTGAAATTTGCAACAGAAAGATAAAAAGCTATCCGGGCATTGAAAACATCTGAACAACGGAAGCTCCACTAGAGCAGGAGGGTACGGAGGGTTGATTCAGATAAAATGAGACGACTTTAAACGCCGCGTATGACCTTGACGGAATGTGATTTGCATGACTCGTCCACTATTCATGGAGATTAGCTTTGTATACACTTGTTGCTGTTATTTGGGACATTTCGTTCTGAAACATGGCTTCCAAAATCACAGCTTTTTGGGAAGGGTATATGTTTGGCCTTTCCGACGCTAACTTCAGTCTTTCGTGCATTGTGGAATTATGCAAACGAAATGGTATTGTTGTATCCAAAGCTACTGTGGGTCGAATAATCAAAAAGAACAAATTGCGACCATCTAATGAACGTGGACGAGCAGAGAAGCAGACCAGAAACAAGCCCCAGCCAACAAAAAACACGCCCAGCTCAGGTGGTGCGAGAAATCCGGTCTGAAGTGCTGAAAGAAAATCCCCCCACACAGAAAAGTCTAGACCAAAGGAAAGGTATTTCATAGGCAACAGTCTCCACATTAATTCATGACAATCTTGGGCTGGAGCGATGTCATAAAGCGCGCGGTCACAGACTGTCGGCCAGGCACGTGCAGGAACGATTCACCAACGCCAGAAAACTGTATGAAAACCATCTTGCAGCTGACTGATGGAAGTCGGTTGTCTCCTTGGATGAAGCTTGGGTGTACCTCGATGACACCCACAAGCTACATTGTTCCGGAAATGGTCAATATGATTTTCTGTTTCAACGTGATTGTGGGTGATTGGTTGGTCCGATTTGGATGATTTTGTTTTTGTTTTGTTTGTTTTTTTATGCTGAACAAGTTTGCAATTGGGGTTTTTTCAGCTTCCCTTACGGTTTTTGAGATACATTTTGAATGTGTCCTAATTTGCATATTTGGGATGATGAAAAGTGCACTATGGGATAGGCCACCCACAAATTCCTATTCATTGGATTCATCAAAATTGGCATATCTGCTTCGGTTCAAAAAATAAAAGGGGGGTTCAGACTTTTGTATTCACCCTGTATAGATTGAAAATATTGTTATAGTCATTACTTAATTACCGTAATTTAATAGTATTTGTGAGCTTTTTTAATTATTGAATAGCAGCTATTTGATGAATAAAAATATACGAAATATAATGAAATATAATAAATTAGACAAAGTTTGTTGAAGTTTTATTTAATTTCATATACATTTTTGCAGGAAATGGTAAAAGTTGAGTACTTTCTTGAATTTTTATTTCCATTTGTGAATTTCTTATAACTTCTAAAGGAAGGTTAGGTCATTTACTTTATTGGGTAGAGATGAATAACAAGTAATATATTCAAAGCATTAATGCAAATGTGCTAGAGGATATTGTGAGGGGCAATTTAGGCAATGCTGCACTAAACCCCAGGAATCATTATTGCACACTGAGCATTAATAATATACGTTTTACTATCCCACTGCTTTCACCTACAGATGGAATGGAGTCTTCATTATTTATATCGACTTCACTTTCAGGTGTCTCATCAGAGAAGTCTCTTTTTAAGATACATATGTTATGCAATATGCAGCATGCCATTACAAAATCTGGTATGAACGGGAGGGTGCTACCAGAGCATGCGGGAGTTTGTTTTTTAAAGCGCGTTGTGCGCATGACGTCAAAATAGTAAATTCAGGCTGGCGCGAAGCTTGAGCGCGAAACACGGATTAAGCATGACTCGGTGTATCATTATCATGCTGGGATATTGTCGTCGTAAAAAAATGACTTTTTTTTCAAATCAAATCTAAATCGGCTTAATTACATGTTACCTGTGTCTGTTGTCATTCTGTCTATCTAAAGTGATCTGACTAAAGACTTTACTTTGCGGAGATTATGCCTGAATGTGCAATATCCACCTGTGAGAATTATTCCCAAAAACAAAAGGATGTTTTGTACCACAGTTTTCCCAAAGACACACATTTAAGGAAAGTATGGATAACTAAGTGCAAACGTGGAGACAAACCAATAAATGTTCAACATGCGACGATATGTTCGGAGCATTTTCGTGAAGATGACTACGAGAGATCTTCGCAATGAATTGCTCGGTCTTCCAAAAAGATTAAAAGGTTTTCTAAAAACAAATGCCATCACTTCGCAAACGATGCCACCTACACCAGGTAGCTTAATTATTCAAAAATCAGTGAGCCAATTAATTTTTTTTAGAATCTGTGATTGGAAAAACGATTAGAAAGCTCGTTAAAAAAAATCAACTGCGAAATCTTCTTTAGAATTTTTTTTGTTATGTTATTAACTTAATTAAAAATGTTTGATTGAGTTCATTGGTTTACAGCTTTAATTATTTTAATATTTATTTAAAGTGAAAAAAATTTATTGAAATACTTTCACCATAATTACCAGTAGAATTTCGCCAAAAATATTTCATAAACTACGTTTTTCATTTAACTCCATCCGCAGTAAGCACCTGATAAAATAGGATATTGCTACGTTTGTCTTAACTTTCAAATTTGACCATTTTACAATAAGCTTAACGAGTACTTAACCGAAGCCAAATAGGCCTATTGGAAGTAACCAAGTTAGTAGAGAAGAAATTACCTTCTACTGGCACTGATGGGTGACACTTTCTAAAGATGGTAATAATATACAGCAGTCTATTGAGGTTTAGAAAATTTTTTTGTGCTGTATATCCAAAGAGCGTATTTCCAGTCACTGTAGTAATTAAAAAAAAGACAATATACGTATAATGACACCAATCATATTGTCATCTCAGCAAACAAAAGATTCCGAAAAGCAAAGCGAAAAGCAAGCGACACTTTCATCAACATCTAACCAAGATAAGGTAACACTTAACATACATTAGGAAAATACAGCCTAAAATTTAGTCTAACTTCTCCCAAAATTAGCATTCTAAGTCATTAACAATCTATATAAATCTGTATAAATTTTAATGTTAGTTAACATGTCATGTAAATGACATTCAGTTACATGAACATGACCATTTTTGACAAGATGAGGAAAATAATTGTTTCTTTTATCATTCAGGGTTGTGAACGAATGAAAATGCAAATTTCCAACAAAGATGCAGAACAAGAGCACCAAAACACTACTCGTGCTACCCGACTTCTGGAGAGAAATAACAGGAAAAGAGAACACTACCCGTGCTAGAACACTTATCCTCATTGTCGCCGAAAAAGAAATGAAATGCAATGCAGACACATCTGATTTACTTGATATCCAAGAACTCCAAAAAGAAAACGCACGTTTAAGAAATGAAAACAGCGTTTTAAAGCACCGGCTGTTACAAGCTGATGTAAATAAGAGAAAAAAACTGCTGTTCATGAAACTCCAGTTGACTAAAAAGCAAAAGATGGCACGACTCGCTGAAGCAACCAAAAATAAGAAAACTAATCAAGTTGAAATTGCATTCAGTGTTATCCAAGGTATTCACATCTCGTCAAGTTCATTCTCTTCTCACTGGTAAAACGACTACACTACATGATCAAAGGAGTTGGGACACCCCTGTGAACACCTGGGGTGTTTTTCCTGGACTGGACTGGGCCCGCTCATCAAGGTGGACGGAAACCTCAATGCTGATGGCTACAGTACCATTCTGGATAACGGGGCACTTCCAGCGCTGTGGGAACACTTCGGTCACGGGCCGTTCCTCTTCCAGCACGACAATGCGCTTTTCCACAAAGCAAGATCCATATCCGACTGGTTTGACGACATGCGGAGGAGGCATGAAGAACTGAATTGGTCCGCCGAGAGTCCCGATCTCAACCTCATCGAACTTCTTTGGGACGAATTGGAACGACGTGAGATCCAGGATGGTTCGCCCTACATCGGTCCAGGAACTGACCACGACACTCCTCGAGGAATGGAAGTCAATACCTGTGGACACATACCGTAAACATGTGGGCAGTATGCCATGTAGGGTGGAGGCAGTGATAGCAGCTCGGGCCTCGGGGTGGTCCTACACACTACTGATTGAAGCTTTTTGCAGCTTTACAGTAGACCAACAGGTGTCCCAACTCCATTGATCATGTAGTGTATATGGGATGCATTGACTATATTAAAAGCGCTAACTTTGCGTTCACTATCTAGCAGGGCTTATGATTTCTTGCGTAAAGTATGGAGACTTCCCCTTCCAGGAGTGTCAACACTGAGCCGATGGACTCAAAACTTTCATTGTCAACCTGGTATTCTCTACTACGTCATTAACATAATCAAACCTAAGATAGAAATGTTTTCTCCCCTGGAACGATTATGTGTACTCTCATTTGATGAGATGAACGTCGATAGCAGGTTGTCTTATGAACAGAAAAGTGACACAATCTTGGGACCACATAAAAAAGTTCAGGTTCTAATGGGTAGAGGTTTGTGCAGTTAGTGGAAACAAATTCTGTACTATGATTTTGATACAAACATGAGTAAGGCTCTACTAGAAAAAATAATCTGTGTGAGTTGGAGCAAATTGGTATCTGAGTTGTGGGTGGGGTGTCAGATCTTGGGGGGAAAAACCGTGCTACTTGGAAAGACTTTGGTATTTAGCATACAAATCCTTGCTTTAAAAATCCTGCTAGACCCAGTAGGTTAGTTTGGGTTTTTGCTGATACCGCTCATTTGCTCAAGTTGTTAAGAAACCATTTTCTTGATCAGGGATTAATATTACCCAATGGAAAGATTATTTCTGCAGCAATAATTGAAAAGTTTTTGGAACTTGACTGCGGTGAGACTAAAATTTGTCCTAATCTAACCGAATCGCATATTCATTGCAAAGGAAGGGAGCGTCAACGTATTAGGTTAGCTGCTCAAGTTTTTTCTGCTCACACAGCAAAAGCCATCAAGCACACAATGCCTGATGAATCTGAAGCCACAGACTGCATACAGTTAGTGAATGATGCATTCGATGTGCTGAATTTCAGAACTCCATTTGCTTCCAATGGTTCGGAAACCTCACATGCTTTTGGGAAATGTTTGAAAGAGCAAATGGCAGTTCTAGATTCCTTTGAAAATGCGATGGAAAATATCAGGGTGAAAGGCAGAAAAAGCCTTTTGCCTTTTCAACATGGCTTTTTAATGAATGTGAGGGCCCTGCGGGGTTTGTTTGAATTTGTCACGCTCCAAGGGGGGGGGGGGGAAATTGTCACTCACAACTCATCGAAAAATACGTTAGAAAATACGTTCCCTCGTTACAAGATCTGTTAGAAAATACGTTCCCTCGTATACGGGAATTAGGTCATTTCTATGATCACCCATTGCCATCGGAAATTCGCAACAGAATACGATTATTAATACTTGGAGCTAATGCTCAAGATATTCCATTATCGTAATCAGCTGTAGTTCTCTCAGAAGAGGCTGATACTTCTGCAACTGACATTACTGCAGAATTATTCCATGGTATATGGGACCATAGCTATGCCAGCTCTTTTTCTTCCAGTTCCACTGAAGAAGAGCTATATGAACTAAGTAGCCCTATATGTGAAAATGAAAATTTTCAACCGAATCATGCACTGTCGTCAAAGTTTTAGCCAGATTATTCTAGAGAAGCAGTTACAACAGACTGCCCTGCTGAGAGCTTACAGTATTTAGCTAGGTATGTTGCATTTAAGGTCAGGAAATATGACAGAAGTTTGGGGATCCCTACGTCCCAGCATCTTCCTAGTTGTCAACCAGCATTATCGTAGATTGAAGTACGCTCACGTGGAGGCTTGATAATCCCATCTAATGACTGTGGAGGCGACTATTAAGTTGTTCGAGGACGAATTTATATCGTTTAACGGTAGGGAGGGGTTTACGAAAAAAGTTCAAGTAACTAAATCTCTGATCTCAATTTTGAAAGCGAAATATCCACAAATACATCCCAAAGCCGTTGAAACATTCATGAGGACAAGGACTTTCATAAGGTTGAGACATTTAAATATTGTATTAAAAAAACAGGCAGCTGAAAAAGCAGCTGCAAAGAAAGCCAAAAAATGGGTTTCATCTTCGCAAGGAAGTAAATTTTCCCGGTCCCAGTAAGTAGCCTATTTTAATTTTCCGTTTTTGTAGACCTTTGTTATGAATGTTTTCTAATTTTATTGTCTAGGCCTACTTGAATGTTTGATATATTAAAAATTAATCTCTAATAAGTATCTAATTACATTTGTATAACACCTTACATGTGCAATAATTTATAAATAACGACGTATTACAACAGACTTTATCGTTCTATAATAATTCCAAAATTAATGTACGGTATATGGATTTGGTTCTCAGGCCCAACTTGCAGTTTTCGCCAATTGCTTTCGAAAATTGAGAATTATAGGAAGTTTTTATACAAAAAATAATCTGTTGACGACACCTTTAAGGTCAATTCCAACATTTTTGATCTGCAGTACATTAAACGTAATTTTTTTTACTAACCTTTAATTGCTATTTTTAACGGACGACTATGGGTCCCACGAACCCTACAATATATAGGGATTCGTATCCCGGTCTCCAAAAGAAACCCACAGACGTTAACTTTTTTAGGAAAGGGACGCACTCAACTAATAAATAGAGATCCAGTATTTAAGCTAATTCAATCGTATAACAGTAACAGAATCTTACAGAATATTGATATTTTTCATAACTCCCGTATACCTCTCTGTAATGTTGCCTCTTCTTAGGCTCTTTTTACCCCGTGGTGGATTCGTCTGTTGGGGGTCGGTACTGTCATAATAATGATTGATTGACAGCCGATTACAAATATATAATGTTTAAATATTTTCAATGAACGGTTTGACACAAGAAAATGACAAACTATATAAAAAATACTAACAATATATAATGAATATAACTTGAAATTTAAAAAATATATCTACAGTGTATATATCTCAAAAATTATAGTTTATAAATAAAATTATAAATTAATGTTCCATTGATTGGCCACTTCTATGTGTTATATTTTTTCTTTATTTTTGCTTGTGGTATTAGACTATTTAGATGCTGCATTAAATAGCAACAGAGGGTTGGCGTTAATGGATTGGATTTTAGATGCTAAGGTTGATAGTTTATTAGAAAAAAAGTACAAAACGAAAAATTTCTCCCGTTTAACTTCATTCCATCCTCATCTGAGACAGTGTGAAACACACACTCTCAGCGAAGGGAAGAGCGAAAATTTACTAATGTGACGTTACGCTCTGCAGCCAATGGCAGCAAATCTCGCTCGTGGGACAACCTTATGAAATCTCTACTAACTTTGGGTATGAACTCTAGGTTTGTGAGTTCTAGATGTTTCAGTCGTCGAAATCTCCGTTTTAAGTGGGCAAATGCTCTTTCAATGATGCATCGAGTTTTCGATAATTTAAAATTAAATCTTTTTTCACTCTCACTCAGGACTGGCGGCTAGGGGCTGAGAAGATCCATGACGTCACCCGGTGGAGCGTACTGAATGCTGGGAAAACAACAGATAAACGAGCGAGCTAATCATTAGAAATGCCAAGTAGTTTTAGGAGACGTTAAAGAGAGATCGAATCATTAATATTTTAATGCTAATCCTAATTGTTTGTAAGCTTCCACAGCAATATTTTTTAAAGTAAACAAACTAGAAAGAGTTTCCAAATATTACTTTGTCATTTTAATTCATTTAATGCACTCTGTGTAAAGGTTTATTTATTAAAATGTGTATAGCTCTAAAGCGAAGTCACGAATGGATGATTTAAAAAAAAGAGACGTTAAATGAATGACATTGAATTAATTTATTAACTCTTTTTAGTTTGTTTACTTAAAAAATCACGCTGTTTTGGCTGTTTATATATTAGTGGAATAATGTTTGAGTCCAACTATTTTGCCACTCAAAATCAGTAATTTTAAAAGTTAAGTAAATTGCGACTCACATACATTTGAATAAAAAAATGGCATTTAACAGGCATTTTCATTACAAGGCGGAATAAAAATCTCGAAATTTCTTATAAAAATAAATGAAAATATAAATAAGCTTGGCGACCCCCCCCCCCCCCAAAAAAAATGTTTTGTCACTGCACCAATTATTTAACTGCATAATTTTTTGAGGAAGTCCTAGGATTGCTCAGGTCGGCTAGTGAAGAAATAAAGGAGCCAATTCTTTCAGACATGTTAAAGCATACCAGGCAGGTATTACCAGCGCTATTAAGAATTTACTGAAGGTCAGTAAAACAGTGGGCGAAAAATATTTCAACATAACCAATCCTGTTAAAGAGCCTTCAAATAAAAATATAACTAAACAAAAAGGATTTTTTCAGTGAAGCAGAAAAGAAAAGAAAAAAAACAAGACTGCAAAAGCCTACAATGGCTGAGGTGAATGATAAGATTCTGCTTGGCAATGCACTTATTATATAGTTTTAGCAAAAAGCTACTTAAGAATGCACGCTTGGTCTATACGTTTATCTGGCCGACCGCCGTTTGCATGATAACTTGAAAACGGATTAACTTTTTTAAATTCTGTTTTCAGAAATATGACCCTCAGTCTTAGCTCGGCCGCATCAACTTTTCAGAATTTTTCGTGGACCCCTTTAAGTCGAATACAAATAAGTATTAATAAAAATTAAAAGTTTATAATTTGAATTCCTCTTTATTTCTCTAAAAAAAAAAGACCCAAACTAGACAAAACACTTATAAGATATTTGAAGGAAATTAAATAGTTATTCTATTAAAAATATAACAGCAGAGCTTGATCAAAATTATACAAATTTGACTGTTTATTAATACAGTTTTAAAAATTTATATTAATACATAACAATACAGTTAAAATATATATTTACTGTATAAAATTTTACATATTAAACTATACAATAAATAATGTAGTTAAATAACTGGTGCAGTGATAAAACATTTTCTGGGGGGGGGGGTCGCCAAGCTTATTTATGTTTTCATTTATTTTTATAAGAAATTTCGAGTTTTTCCCGTCATGTAATAAAAATGCCTGTTAAAATGCCATTTTTTTATTCAAAAGTATGGGATTCGCAAGTTACTTAACTTTTAGAAAAAGGGGGCCACGATTCAAAAAAGGTGGGAACCACGGTGAATTTTTAAAATGTCAATATTTTAAAATTACTGATTTTGATTGGCAAAATAGTTGGACTCAAAAATGATTCTACTAATATATTTAGACAATACTACTTGGTATTTAGATCGCTCTGGATTTAAATCATTTATCTCTTGTTTTCCCAAGATTCAGTACGCGCCACTTGGTGACGTCATGGATCTTCTCAGCCCCTAGCCGCCAGTCACTCAGGTGGCCATTGTCTTTTGTTCTCCCGCAGGCCATTTAATGAAGGACGGGAACATACGGAGAAGGACATTTACTACATTGCACAACGTAAATGGCACCAGCAACAGATCTGAAAAAAAACAAACAAATATAGTGTACCAAATAAAATTCCCTGTATTTTTTCCATCAAAATACATAAAATGTATTCAAAATTTTTCGTGAGAGATACGTTGACCCAAACGTGATAAAAATTCAGAGTAGCATTCCATAACATTACTGGACATATTCAGCCAGCCTGTTCACATTCATGCTTCGATTTTATTTCTACTCTATCAACGCTATTTAATAATTTAATGGATTGCCTTATTTTTGATATTCCTTTATGATTGGAAATTAATTGTTTAATAAGTAGAGATGATATATAATAAATTCAAAGCAGGAATGCGATTAATCCGAGAAAATTTATTAAGGCCACTCTGAAATTTATCACACCCAATTGATTTCTTTTATCGATGTTTAATATAATAACTATTAAAATTTAATACCTAAAAGAATCCGGTGTGGCGAACAGCCATAAAGCTACTAATAATTGTTTCTCCGGAGTAGCACGTGTCCTTCCATGAGCTGTGTTCTTGCTTAACCTGGGAGCGATGCTTCTTAGAAGCTCCTGAAATGTAGTTTATTTCCATCTTTAATCTGAATTTGTGCACACGATTTGATAAAGTCATAATAATTTATTAACAAGTATTAAATTAAATTACCTCGAAAGTGGCTCGCTCCATACGAAAATGGCTTTTAAATTCGTCATCCCTATACATGGGAATGCCGACATTACATAATTCCTGATGCTCTCTCTTTTACGCTTTCTTTGATATCTTTGTACGTGTGCAACAATTGTGCGATCGATCTCTTCTTCGCTGTCCAAAATTAATCTTAAAATTTCTGCAGCCGCTATAAATGGTAGCATACGGTCTGCCATTTTGGAATGACTGACTGAGCGGTCTTAAAGCAACAATTGGGTCGGCCGACTGATGATGTCACTAACGCCAACAGGGAGTGTCGGCAACTAAAACCAGTTGGTTATTTTGACCTCACCCAATGAGAGGAAGCGCTACTCAAAAACTCACGGCGAATGTGAGGACTTTTCTGTGTTTGTAAGTTTCCTATTGTGTTTGTGCATGCGGTTTTATGGTCATTGTGAGAAAGACAATAGGACACTGAAAGAAGCTGTCCAAGCTTGTCAATAAGAGATCTTGTAAAGAGATTCTGATTTGCATCCCATAAGTGATGTACGGTCGTTGATGCAAACTCCCACATGATATGACATCTTACGAGGTCAATCCTTCTGTATTGGAGAGTATCAGTGCTGTTCGAAAAGGCATCAACTCAACGGTATCTGCTAACGTCACTGTTGTACAGAAAAATCAGAAGAAATGTTATGATCGCCGCCATCATAGCCACAAAGACATTCCTGTTGGAACCACTGTTTAAGTCAAAAGGCCGTTGGTGAATCCACCACATGAGGCATCACTGGGCTGGACCGTATATGGTGGTTAAAACGCTTAGCAAAGATCGCGTCAAACTGGGGAATACGAAACTGATAAAATCTTGAACAATATTTATTATGCTAGTAACCTGAAACTCTACTCAGATGAAACTACTGTGGATGAAGCTGGACTCGACCTCCGATGTCACAACGTCACAGATGTTGCTCAGAAGGAAGACAACAGGAAGAGAGGACACCATGATACCTCTGAGGTCGAGATCTCAGAACTTTCAAAGAAGCCCAAAAAATAACAATCTATTCCCCAGTTTCTAGCAAAATTAGGAAAAATATTGCCACTTGTCACGGAATTCAAATGCCACCTTGAATTCCAATGACACAAAGATCCGTCTCCATACTGGCTACTTCTATGGTGCGAAGTGGAGGAGGAAACGTCAGGAGGACCGTGATCAGCGTGTCGGTACGCAGGAGACCAATCGAGATCAACGGCGGCAATTACGTAATCGGGAGAAAGGAACCCGGGATCGTGGTCTTTGTAATGGAGAGGTACGATCGAAAAGACATAGGAAAAATGTCTCCTCGCATGAACCCCCGAATGTCCGAACGCTGTCGGTGATAAGTCGGGACGAGGACGTACAAACGACCGGTTTGTCATCTCTCCGGAGTCCGTAGGAAAGAACGGAGGAAGAGAGGAAGGGAGTGCCGTCGAAGATGCCGACCTCATTACAACGCACCAAGAGAACTGTCGACGTGGCCAGGTAAGCCAACTTCAATTTTTCCAAGCGGTGAATGAACTCTTATGCTTCCCAGTGCTGTTCCGCTGGAATCACTATTCAACTATTAACTGGATTATACAAGCCCGAATCCAGGCTTATACAAGTGGGAAAAAGGCAGTACAGACTTTTCATGAACTGCGTAATTATCAAATACGCTATTACTCCGTGATAAAGGGACTGTGGCCGTATGGATTGGAAGCATATCTTAGCTACGGAGTGGGTTTTGTGATAATTGGTAATTGACCCGTAGCGGACGCTAAAAATCATCGGACTTTGCTCAAGCTATTGTTTTCTGTCTCAGTTCTCCATCTATTTCCGTCTTACGCCTAGAATAGGTGAAGGGCAGTGTATGTTTCCTGATTAGATACTTACTTTCATTAAAAAATTTTATTCCATTAAGTGATTACGGAATTAAGTGCAAACGAAGGATGCTCTCCGAGCTATACTACCGACTGTGACTATTTCTTTACCGATCTATGTACTCAACGAAGTTATTTTCGTCTAGAGATCGTTAGCGCTGCATTTGCTACGTGAGTTGAGAAGTAAAAATGCTCCAGTTATATTAATTGCCTTATTAGTGTACGACAAGTGTTCGTCAGGAATTGTGCAATATTTGTTATTTTGATAAAAGCATTTATCGGCCCTTGAATATGTACCGACAGAAGTGTATCAGACCCGCATACAGATTAATACATGTGCTACAGCATTTGTGTGGTTGAAGTATTTTGTGCTACGGCTGGTGTTCAGTTTACTTATGTTATTTGTATGCCTTAACTTTAAGCGTTTAAGTAAGATAACTTAAGCTTTAATTAGATAAGCATTTTCCAATTCATTTATTCTTTTATTTTAATTAATAAAAATTTCATTCATTCTTAAACTTTATCCGACCTCCGTCATATTATTTTCTTCCATTGCCACTTTTTACAATTTAGCTAATTTACATATGACACCACTACCTTAGCGCTCGAAATGGAGAAATCACCGATTTTGGGCATACCTTGAGCTCACAAATCCAGACGTACATACAAGACGAATAGTTGCTACTTCCATGCAATCAGTTACATATTGACAGGATCTGAGGACAGCCATAGAATCATCAAAGATATTATTGCTCTGCACATGAACAACATCATCTACAGAAATACCTTAATGAAAATGTTGCGGAATACAAAACGTTCTGAGATTTCATCGAAATAGAGTTTGCGCACATGATGCGGAAATCATGAGCATAGCCAATTTGTTGGGATGTGACATTGGATATACAGTAGATGTGCACAACCAAACGAAAGGCTACTTATCCAGCAAATTACAAATTAAATACTAGCTCAGAACATCCATTAAATATAGAAAACATTTCTTTTTGAATGTTGCTTGAATGTTCATTTGTTATTATCGACCAGAATATAACTTCCTTAATTAGAAATACTACGAGGGGAAATCAAAAAGTAATTGAGTAAAATTTTCACAGCAAAACCGTCAGATTTTTGCATAAAAATCATGAAATATATTTTTAATGAGGACGTAATTCTCCACCAACCCGGAAGATGGCAGGTTGTTCCAAAATGGCGGGCAAGCTGGAAACGTTCGAGATTGTGGAGATCCGGAGTGTGGTCAGGTATCTGTGGTCAAAGGGACAAAAGCCTTCTGAAATCCATCGCGAATTGTGTGCAACGTACGGTGACACGTGCATGACATTGTGCAACTGGTTTGCCAAGTTCACAGCGGGGCGCGAAAGTGTCCTGTACATCCTGTACACATCCCGTACACAGGAGAAAATTGATGCCGTGAATGCAGTGATTCAGCGAGACCGGCAGGTAACGATCCAAGCAGTTGCACTGGAAGTGGACATTTCATTCGGAACTGCACACCACATCATCCACGAAGACCTTAAGTTTCGGAAAGTGTCAGCAAGATGGGTCCCTAGGTAGCTCACACGTGTGCACATGGAGAATCGCATGTCATGCAGTCTGGATTATTTTCCTTCGGTACCACAAAGAGGGGAACTCATTCCCTGAACACATTGTCACCGGAGATGAAAAGTGGGTGTTTCATTACACACCCGAAATGAAGCGACAGAGTATGGTGTGGAAACATATCGAGTCTTCCCCTCAAGACAATACCTTCCGCAGAAAAGGTCATGATTACTGTTTGCGATTGGTCGTCTTGCTGATTTTCTGGCAAAAGAAGAAATGGTGAACGCTGCTGCTTATTCTGCTACATTGGAACGGCTACGAGCTGCTCTGCGCCGAAAGCGTCCGCAGAAGGCTATGACAAGGTCATCATTCTGCATGACAATGCGCGTCCCTATGTTCCTGCCTCAGCGTCGCAAAACCTGCAGTCCTGGAAGTGGGAAGTCCTACACCATCCAGCCTACGGCCCAAATCTGGCGTCCTCGGAACTTTCACTTGTTCGAACCTCTAACGCAACACCTTGCTGGCACACGCTTCCAGAACGACAATGAGGTGATAAGCAGCTGTGCGGTCATGGCTTCGCTCCCAGGCGAACGAATTCTACGCTATGGGCATCGAAAAGTTGGTGTCTCGTTGGGACAAATGCTTAAATGTGAATGGTTGTTATGTTGAGACGTAGATCGATGTTCCTCGTTCAAAATGTATATAACGACTTTTGCAAATATATGACGGTTTTGCTGTGAAATTTACTAAATTACTTTTTGATTTCCCCTCGTACTAATTTTAGTAACAATTTTTCCTTTGTTTTGAAATCAACCTACAGTAGCGTTCAATTTTTCCTGTTTATCAATTTAATAACTAATATACAACTTTAGAATAGTTCGCGTTGACGGTAGAGATATCAAAAGAAAAATATCACGAATGGTTTAGCCTATTAGACATTTGCATGTTTAAAATACAGGGTGGCCCAGATTAATACGAGGGGCGATTGATAAATAAGGTCTCCATGTCTGTAACTTTTTTATTTGTTAACCGATTTTTTCAAAATTCTTTTTGTATCTTGTACTCACATTTGTCCTCTATGTAATGCACTATTCACTTTTCGACATGTCCCTATCCCTTTCCACGCATTGCGCCAACGCGTGACTAGTTGGGTGAGCCCGTCGGAGAGGAATTCCGGAGTTGTTGTCGACACCAGAATTGAATGGCAGCTTTGGACCCTCTTCTGGAGTACGATAACGTCCGCCCGCACACGAGTCACCACCACCAGAGGCGTTGCAGCGCCTACAGTTCAAAGATGAAAAATTGCAGTTCAAAAATGAAAGACTTTGCACACTGCGACTTTCACCACTTCCCAAAGAAGAAAAAGCCCCTTAAGGGACATGAGTTGGTTCTGACGGCGAAGTAAACGCTGCCATTCAATCCTGGTGTCGACAACAAGTCCGGAATTCCTCTCCGACGGGTTCACCCAACTAGTCACGCGTTGGCGCAATGCTTGGAAAGGAATGGGGACTATGTCGAAAAGTGAATAGCTTTACATAGAGGACAAATGTGAGTATAAGGTACAAAAAGAATTTTGAAAATCGGTTAACAAATAAAAAAGTTACAGCCATGGAGACCTTATTTATCAATCGCCCCTCGTATATACAATTTTTAGCAAGGCCGTATGCCTTAAGTATTTTAATACCTGCATGTAACTATGGTGGAATACATTGTCAAAGCATCGAAGAAGAGCGTCACACTCTGTTTTCCATGGAGTGGTCCACCATGCGGCCCTCCATGGCTATGCAAGCTTCCAGTCGCTACTTCACGTTGTCACAGGCCTTCTTGCACACGTCTAGGGGAATTTTGCGAAATTCCTCCGTTATTGCTTCCCGAAGCTGTGGAATGTTATGGATCCTATGGTAGACCTTGTCCTTGAGATATCCCCATAACAAAAAATCGAGTGGGGTCAAATCGGGTGATCTGGGGGGGCCACTCAACTGGATCGCGTCTGCCGATCCACCGAGCTGGAAATGTTTGATCCAACCAACTCCGCACAGTGAGAGCATAATGCGGTGGTGCCCCATCCTGCTGCCACCACATGGTGTCAAAATCATCGCGTTGCGTCAATAGGGGATACACAGTGTTCACCGGAACGTCACGGTAGCTGTCTTCTGTGACTGTGTCCTCAAAGAAAAACGGGCCGAGCAGTCCATCGTAATTTACGCCGGCCCACACCATGACACCAGGGCTCTGGTTGTCTACCTTCAATTCAATGTGTGGATTGGTTGCACGCCAATACACGCAGTTGTGGCGGTTCACATATCCTGAGACGTGAAATTTTGCCTCATCCCTCCATTCCGCCTGGCGTGCTAACTCAGGATCGTCCTCCAGCATTGCAAGCCAAGTTTCGGCAAACTCCAATCTGCCTGTCGGAATCATCTTCGAGCAAGTGATTTGTTAAGCGAGGATGATATGGCCTCAGTTTCATATCCTTCAGGATTCTTTGAATACTCGTACGAGAAATGTCTAACCGAGCAGATAGCCGCCTTTGCGACTTGTCCTTTTCTTGAGAACTGGCCAACTCATTTTGCAGGCGCACTTTGTTGGCGTCAGTAACAACGGTCTTGGGTCTACTGCGTTTACGATCTTATACGCTGCCAGTTTATCAAACTTCTTGATTACGTTCTTGATCGTTATCAACGAAGATCCGGGTGTCCCAAACTTAGCTGCCATACGACGTTTCACTTCTGAGTAATTGTTAGTCGCTGAGTACAACCTCATACAATCTACCTTCTCTTCCAGACTCAATCGCTGCGCCGCCATCTTGATATGGACGATCCTCATGATTCGCGCCTTTTTCGCATCCTCTTGCTCACATAACGCGCGCAATTTCAATTGCGTCAGTCGCGTGTGACGCGCACACGGCGCTTTCAAAGATTGTATATATTCATCTGGGCCACCCTGTAGTTTTCTTTCATGACGCTCATATATAAGCGATCAAGGTATGATCCACTACTCACAAGGGAAGGACACGAACATGTACCTCACATATTCACACCAAATTGAAACGTGTTACTCATCTAAAGCTACTATTGGTGCTTGCAAAATAAGAAAATGCTAAATTTTGTTTCTTTCAAAATAAACGAGAAAACGAAAAAATTTGAGCACATATAGCCATACAAAGACTCCATTGTTAAATCGGTGTATGTGTATTAATGCGCTCTCAACTTCTTTCTTCCACTTCTCAACATAATCACGAATCCACTTCACCTGAAAGCAACTCTATCGCTTCCAAGTATGCTTGCACGCAAAAGTAAGTACCTCGTAACACTACGTGTACGTCCCTTGTCAGTAAGAACGGGTAGTATTCGTTAATTTTAAAAACTTTTATATAAAAAGATGACTTGCAGTTATATGTCTTCTCTGTAAAGAAATTAATTTTGATTCTGTACAAAAAGGAGGAATTCATCGAGCAGTTGGCAAGCAAGGAAATGTGAGCAAAACGACCTGTGACTGAACTTTGTCAATGTTTAATGCCCAGAGGCACATTTACCCGAGCAAGACGAAATCTTTTAACGACTGTACACATCAAACTCTTAGTAATCTGCTACTAAACTCAGTGAAGAAATGCGGACGTTTCACAACATGTATGTCAGCGTTAGAACGCTAACAACCACCTATGTGATATGGGTCTTCATGGAAGATGATTTTCCAAAAAGCCCCTGATTTTTCAAAGAATATACAGCTCGTTACCAACTTCCAACTGTCAGACTTGGAGGAGACTTGGTCGTGAACTTATGGGTCCATTGCACTTGATCGAAGGCTTCTTGGAAAATGGCTACAGAGGTATTTGGCAAAACACATGCTGCCATTTGTCAAAAATAAAATGCAACCTTGTCAAGTCTAAGGGCATTGCTATTGGGAATTGGTCGGCCGACGATCTGAAGACCTTCCCAATAACATGGTGTGGCCAAGTGACAGTGTTAGGCTACATTTTCTCTTTCCATTGGCAGCAAGTGATTGATAAATGTGTCACCCGCCTTGGCAAGAATTTTCGTTTTCCTACTTCGATGCTCGTCAAGGTGAGGTTCATAAAAACTCATGTGTTGTCATTACTGAGCGCTAAGTGCCTATTCGCTTTGCCATCCCGTCGGCTTCAGGAAAAAGTACGCAGAGCAATTGTGAATTGTGTGTGGGGAAATAACATCCGTTGTCACCGCGTTCGTTCAGCATACTTTTTTACCCTAGCTGCAACGATTCGGGTGTTTCTTCTCCCTCCTCCCATTTGGGCAAACTTTGTGTTTTTACGTTTATGTTTCTTTTTTAAGGTGAATAGGCTGCCGTTTCCTACTTCGTTGCCAGTGGTTATAACTTCTACACAACCGGACTTTCTAAAAAATTTCCAATTGAACTTTATGACTTTTATTTCTGGATTGCGTCAAATAGACCCCAAGAGTGGGGTCACTTGAAACTTTCATGGTTCTTCCAGCAGACCGGTCTGAGTGTGACCACCGACATCTTTCGTCTACACTCAGATTATCCGTAGTCGGGCATTTTGAAGGCAATCAAAATGATTGCCTTTGAACGAACTGTGTTTAGTTTCCAATGGAGATTGCTGCACCACGGATTCATCACTCTTTAACGTTTACATCTATGGAGAGTGGTGAGGTCTGCTGGATGTTTGTTCTGCGGGGTTGAAGAGTCCGTTAGACATGTTTTTTATGAGTGTCCATTCGTTCAGCCCATCGGGGACCGTTTCAAGCAGTACTCTAAGTTAAGGAATTTTTCTTATCGTTCTATGCGTTTTCTGCTTGACGGTCCTACCGGCGAACCACATAAGTTGGACGTAGCCGTGCCGATTATGTTCTTGAATAGAGAAGTGTGGTGTGCCCGTGTGGAAAGATCCTTGGGGCATCTTCATCACCTTCCTCAGTTTGGAGGAAAGCAGCTTTCCATCTGAGGTCCTTCCTGCAGCTCGAATGGGTACGGCTAGGTCCGTTGGTTTTTAAACGCAAGTTTACATCTTCTAAGCGTTTATGCTCGGTCGTCGGAGGGAACCGTTCCTATCTCTTCACCTTCCCGACCGAGTTGTGATGGTTCGTCGGAATATCAAATGGAACTCAATTTGAGGCGTTTATAAAAGTGTAGCAGCCCATTTGCTAGGGCTGCACGAACTTTTACCGCATGGGCGCCAGATATCTGATAAAAAGAGCTTATGTTGAGGCATCTGCTGAAGCAACAACAGCAAGAGGACCGCCGAGGACACGAGCGAAAAAGTCGGCGAGTGACGTCAGCACTGAGGAGCCGTCCACGAGCAAGGAGAAGCGAAGCCGACAACGGAGAGATCGTAGCCTCGCGAGCCCCGCGAGAGACGTCAGCCTAGCTGGCGTGAGGGTCCCTGAATTGCCGACTACGAAGCCAGGAAGGACGACGGGACGAGAGTTATGGTATCGGCGTGCTCGCCCTTCTGCCCAGGCAAATGCCCAGAATAGAACTTTTGCTAATAGAAATTTTTTAAATTCATTTCTCGGTGTCTCGCCCAGCGGGAGGAAACCCGCGTGGAAACGGCAAGCTCGCCGATAGCCCCGCTGCTCGCCACCGCCCATAACGGAACCGCCGACTTCTACCGCCCAGACGAACCTCAACAGTTGACCGAAATAGTGTCCACGGATTAACGGAGACACGAACGGACGATGTAGTGCGAGTCCCGAGCACGAGCCAAGCATTGCCGCCAAGCCACGACGACGTCGACGTTGCTACACATGCGAACGATGCCGCAGCCGCCTCGAGACGCCTAGTTCCGGAAGGGAAAGTCCGTACTGAGCCACACATACCTGCCTTGGATGAGGAGAAGTCCTACCTACAGCCACAGCCTTATTAGTCAACCGGGCGTCGGAAAAAGACGCCCAAGCCCTAACGAGCGCCCCAGCCAACCCGTCAGCGGACCACGACCGCCTTGCAAGCACGAGCCGCGCTTGGCTATATCGTCTCCAACAAGGGGTATTCTTTTCAAACTATACTAATGACTTTAGTTAATTGTGCTAAGACTATTTCAGGCAATTAAGTGCCCATATTAATCTCTCTTCAAGGTTACCCAAACTGTTCTTGTTAAGAAACCAGATACGATTTCTCTCCCTCCGAATTAGAATACTTAGCTATTTAATCTAATATATTTTTCTTTTCACATCTGTTCCTAGCACTGGGCAACGCTCCTCGACACCCTACTGGGTCGCCGCCTTCTGAGTCAGCAGTGACAAGCCCCCGAGGATACTGTCGCCATTAGTTGTCGCAACAATTGAGCATCGAAGCCCGATTCCCGCTTCAGTCATTCACTCCACTGATGGTCGCTAGGACATGTGAAATTGAAATTTAAAGATACCAAATTGTTATTTCAAATTGTTAAACTTTTTTGATTTTGTGACATGTTAGTTTGGGATGCCGCATATGTCCGGCGGGAAGTTCCTTAGTATAATTACAATTGTGCTTGGTTGTGAGAGAGGGTGCCTATATGTGTGTTAGTGGGATGTGTTGCGTTTTGTTTTGATTATGTGCGTTTTTTTGTTGCTGTTGTTTTGTTTTAAGTATTATTTTAAGAAGGGGAATGAAATTTACGTGCTGTATTGAAAGTTTTGGCCGTGTTTAGAGAATTATTACGTTATGTTTCAGAGCTTCAGTGTTATCATTAATAGCGTGTTTTCGTGTCCTTTGTTGAGAGCTGGGATTGTTGTGTGGTTAAAATTCTAAAAGATTAACCCAGCCTCTCTGCAGAGGATTGTTGCGTCGATTTAAGGAATGTTGTTGTTTTGTCGTATTGTCTAGAGTAGTTGTTGATCGAATGCGTTCGTTACGGTGTGTAGAAAATTTTCTCCTGTGGCGAGGAGACTTGTCGGCCATAGCGAGAATGGAATGCAGTCGAATTTAAGTCTTATGAGTTATTTGATAGTATTGATGTTTTAACTGTAAATAAGTTATTTAGTCAGTTAATATTGCGTATTCTGATTAATAGTTAAAGAAGAAAGTAGTTTTGTTGTCATTATACTGGAATGCTGTATGGATCGTCGTCGAATAGCTTCTAATGAACGTGTGACATCGTCGCCCGGATTCGAAGTTCTCCAGAGGTGGATGTACAAGCCCCAAACGTAAACAGGTGATAGATGGCTGAGAAAATTTGTGAGTGTGCTTTTACTGTTATATTTCAACGCGAAGACGGACGAGGAATCGGAACTTTGCTGTAGAGTTACGTGTTCGAGAACTTTCGCTCTCTTCCTGCCCTGAAACTGTGCGCGCAAATGCGCGGTTGTTCTCCACTGACCCTGTTAGAATGAAATATGAAAAGTGCAGGAGGCCTGCCAGCGGTTCAGACAGCGTGTGGAGGCTGTCATTGCAGCGGACGGTGGTTTTATTGAATAACAATATGTATTTTGTAGTCCTTTGTACAAAAATGTAAATTGTATTAAAGGCTCTACGGTATCTTAAGTGTCTGCTTCTTTTACCTGCGGATGTTGTTTTGTTCTCAAACACCTGCCGCATCCTGTACAAATCTACAATTTTATTCCGATCTTGATGAAATTTTGCATACTTGATCTTCAAAGCATGAGGTAGGTCACTGTCTTCCTGAGATTGCGAAAAAATAATAATTATCGATATTCATGATGATGGCAGGGCATATTAATAAGAGGTATTTTATGACCAACAATGCAAGGCAAAGTTTGTGCGACAATAGGTATCGACAATGGTATCAACATGCAATTCACAAACACTACGCATGAACCAACAATATACACTGAACGACCAATTTATTAGAGACACCCCGCTAATAGGAATAGCAGCCCAGGCTGACATCACAGCATCCAGTAATTGGTGCAGGTTGGACGGTAGTGTGGAAAGGCGTTGGATGGTTCTCTCGACTTCATCCCATAAATGCTTGATCGGTCCAGCATGATGAAGTAAGAACCGCGATTCGTCGGACCAGACGACCTTCTTCCACTTATCCAGTGTCGATGCCTGTGTGCCCATAGCAGGCACGCTTTCCTATTTTGCGATGATAGCGACGATACCCGTAATGGCCGCCTCTTGTTAAACCCAGCTCGGTGCAAGGTGCGTCGCACTGTGTGCTCCGAAAAGGGTTGGGATGCTCCCTCATTGAACTGCGCTGCAATTTGTTGAGCTGTTCCCGTCCTGTTGCTGTGGATAATTCGTGCCAGTCTCCGTTGGCCTCGTTCATCCACGGCCCTGTTTCATACGGAGTTGTTTTCTTTGGAGGTTATTTTTTGGCATAACTGCCATTCACGGAATAACCTTGACACTGTTGCACAGGAAAACCCGAGGAAGTTCGCGGTTTGCGAAATGCTCAACTGCGCCCGTCGAGCTCCAACGATCATGCCTCGTTCAAAGTCGGTAAAATCCTTGGATTTACCCATATTCAGTCCGCTTCTGATGCTGACTGCAACATGACTAACATTGGAAAGTGTATCTAAGATCTCCTGATGAAGAGTCATGACAATGACCTGGTGGCTGGAATACTGAATAACTTGATGGAAATGAAGTGGCATATAGAAAACCGAGGCATATTCTTGATGTCAACTTTGAAGACATTGGCAAAGTTTCCTTCCCGAATTATTGGAAGATGTGATACCACCCCTCCCCCTCTCCCGCTCTTCTGACAATCGTCAATCTTATTACTTTTTTTCATAATGTGGTAGACCTCTTTGGGTTAGTCAGGCTTCTTGCCTATTTCCGTGTATTTCATGTGGAATTTATTCCGGAAGAGTGAGACTCGTGTAAGCACTGCTTACGTCCCACCTGAACGAATGTACGCTTCACTGTTCGAGTGTCGATTAGCAGTCAATTTCGACGCTCGTTCAACACCAGGATTCTAGACTCCGCAACTACCAGGACTCCAATTCAGGACTCCGATTGCTAAGGCGAATTTGTAAAGCAGTTGCTATTGTGTTGAAGATTGTGGAAGGAATCGAATCAGTGCCAGTTTCACCTAAACAAGTACTTATCCATGGAAAACTACACCCTGGTAGGAGTGTAGTGCAATTAATTTCAAAAATTTTATCTGAGAACAGTGTTACATCCCAGACCAAGACTACATGCCTGCAGAAATTGCTCCATTTTCCAAAGCCCCTATTACTTCATGTGAAGTAGAAAGATCATTTTCACAGTACAAATCACTGTAACGTTCGAAATTAATAAAATGAAGTGTGATTGATTTCTGTTTATTCATATCATTTGTTTGTTAGGAAGTGCTTACATTTTAAGAGAATATTTATACATTTTAAGGGAATACTTCAGTAATTTTAAGGGATATAAACCTACATATTTTACACGTTTTTGGGACCTGAAGTTGCTAACCCTAGTTATTACGTTCTCCAAGTCCACACAAATAACGACTGTTGTTTAATCGCCTAATTTTCTGTCACTGTTCCTCTTTTTGGCACATGCCTCCTTCTCCGAAACATGTTGTTTGTAGCGTTCGTTCAACAAGTCATCGTTAGGGTTTGCTGTGACCTCTGAGCAGAGATCACATCTGTCCTTCTTTGGTTTGAAAAAGGTGAGGTTGTATTCTTTCGAAAATAGTTTCAAACTGAAAAGGAATATAAGGCTTTTCCGTTCTCTTCAGCAACTTTGCTGAAGCTCATACATGTCTTGTTTTGCGAAAAGGATTGCCAACAGCGCGTCATCAATAGACTGTTCGTGGAGCTAGAACATTATAATGGAACATTAAACCAAACGTACAAAGAGTGAGAAGCAGCAAAGTTTAAAATGTTCTATCTCTTTATGGAATTAGAACATTATAATAATACCAAAAATGTGTTTGTGGAGATAGAACAATTAGATATCGGCGTTTAGACCTAAAAAAGATGATCAATATGTTTATAAGCTACGAAAAATGACGTAAAATGGGGGATAGAACACTATACATTAAAAACTGAACTTGAGAAAAATTGGAGTTAGAACACTATAAATCCTGGCCCATGATACATTCTTCTCCGTTTTTCTCCGGCACTGCGTCAAACTCACTCAGCTGTACACAGCATTACAACATGAGCGAAGCCAAGTTAGAACTGCTAAAGGGCCGTAGTTGGAGAGGACAACCATTGGGAACATTTTAAAAGTCTTTTCGTTTAGAAGGAGATGAAGCCAGAAACTGTGGACACAGATTAACAAGAACAACAGGAAACCACTATTCCACATCAGATGTTTATTGCAACGTATACGCTGAGGAAGGCAGCTTGGCTGCCGAAATGCGCATACGTTGCAATAAACATCTGATGAATAGTGGTTTCCTGTTGTTCTTGTTGTCTTTTCGTTTCTTGAATATGAATTTTTACTGTATTAATTCTAAGCTTTTTTCATGTGTTCATTTTTTCTGTATATTCACATTCAGAAATTGCAAAATTTCATCCAAAAATAGCCCGAGCAACGCCGGGTATATCAGCTAGTGGCACAAGAAAATCAACAAGTGAAAATTCCGTATCACTTGACCTTTAAAACGACGTGCGAACATTCGAACTGATTGCTTTCCTGCATTACAGAGAATGTAAGCAGTGTAGTTCTTCTTGTGTGATTTATCCTAAACATCAAAATAGACGACCTTCGCCCAGATCAATCTGTGATCGTCCCGTCGAGTGAACTTTGTTGCGATATAATTCAGTGTCTGGACTTCGGATTGTTCCTAGTTTTGGGCACCGGCACGAACGAACCTGTGATTCACCAATTTGTTACCTGTGCGATAACACGACCACGAACTTTGGATTCCCACGACAGTGCAAATTGTCTTAATCGTACCCCGATAGAAAAGACTATCTTTCATCATTCATCTTCTGTCATTCAACGTTTCGTCGTGAAAACGAGAAATCGAGACAGCCTCCCGCTCCGAATGGCGAGCTGGACATTCTATTTGAATTCTGTTCCGTCTATTTTTACCAACATACCTGTTCGGTTGTGTAATTCATCCAGACAACCTCACAGAAATCCACTTCATCAATCAACTGTAAGTAGAAAAAAACAAAATGCGCAAGAGCACTTTACGAATGATATGACCCAAATACAAAAAACAACTTGTGACGACTCAAATATGACTTTGCAAGAGTCCCCATCAGTACTCACAACAGGAATTAGAGATGTTGCAGTCCAGAGAAGTAAAAACATCGAACGCTTTAAGACATTGTATCAAAAATGGTACAAAAAATATATACTCCTGAAAGCATCCATGAAACGAAGCGTAAGAGAAGGCGTGTTTATTCCATATAAAAATTTGATAGTCGAGAATGGTTGTATGTCAATGCCATTGCTCGTAAGGTTAATGTATCGAGCCTGAAAGGAATGAGATATCAGCCACGACATCTTGTGGAATCGATTCTATTGGCATCTAAAGGGAAAAAGTCATATGAACTGATGAGGCGAAATTGTGTGCAAGTCTTGCCGTCTCTGAGGACATTACAGAGTCTAAGATCAGCTGCTGTTTCTACTGATGGGCTCAATGAAAAAGTTCTGGAAACCATGGAACAAAAATGTAATCTATTGATGAACAAGAACGTTTCTTAATAATCAAGTTTGATGAAGTGTAAATAAACAGAAAAGTTCATCTTAATGATGTAGACAAGTTTTATTCAATTTCCGGGCTGGCTGACAACGAGAAACTACTAGACAAGGTTCTCGAAAATCTTGCTGCAGTTTTCATAGCCGATTCATTTACTGGTGTTGGAAACTACTCTGTAGGTACTTTCATATCAGCTGGAGGACTCAGTTCTTTAGAGACTGCTAACACCTTAAAAAAGGCCATTGCAGGAGTAAAAGCTAAACAGGTAAAAGTGTTGGCAGTTGTGTGTGATGGCGCTGCAACAAATAAAGCTGCATACAAATCCATAGGCGTCCATATTGAATCGGGAATCATTAAAAATTCCATTCAAAATCCTCACTGCCATGGCAAGAAAATATTCTCTATGTATGATGTTCCGCATCTTCTGAAACGCATTCGAAATCACTTCTTTAAAGAAAACATTGAACACTTTTTCAAGGGCAAGCTTGTGAGCTTCGAGTTTGTCAGAGGGGTTTACAGCCTTGATTTGATTAATCCTGTTCGCAAGGTTTGTCCGAAACTAACAGTCGAACAGAATGAATGAATCTTATCCGAAAATGAAAGTTTCATTGGCAGCACAAGTCTTTAGAAAATCAGTAGCTGATGGAATTAAATTTTATCGCGAACGAGGAGAAGAGTCCATGAAAGGATCAGAATCCACAGAGAACTTCATTCGATATATGAATGATCTCTTTGATTCACTAAATTCAACTAATCCTAGCAATGCAGTGAGAGATTATGGAACTCTGTTGAATCAGCTGATTAACTCATACCGTGTTTGCACGATTTAGCACAAAACTATCTTTGCAGCACCACCTACAGTGGCAAGCCTACAATTAATAATAAAATCAGCAATTGATGTTTGTCTGTACCTGCTTCGAAAACAACACTTCCAGTATATGTTGACATCTAGGATGAATCAAGACGCTGTGGAGCTAAGGTTCTGTGCAATAAGAGGTTTCAGTCCTAATAAACATTCGGATGTTCAACAGTTCATGAGCATCAACAACATACTCTCATTATGTGGACCTTTGCAAAAGATTCTGACAACCGGCAACATGGGGAATGTGCAACAAATGAAAGAAGCAGACGAAACACGCATAAATGAATATTGCAACAGTATAAGTAAAGTACTAAAAAGAAAATGTAACAGAAAATCTGAAAAAAGCAACAATATTATCAATATATAAAGAAGTTAGTGCTTGAAAATACGTTGTTTTTGGAGGATTGGGGCATTTCTGAATCCGTCGCTAACGAATCGGATGCGGCCCGATGGACTTCTTCGCCTAAGGTTACCTTAACCAGAGGATGCGGCATCGTACAGACTCTAGTGGAGCTTAAAAAGGCGCTGCGGGAGGAGTGGCACAACATGTCCCAGGAACTCATCGATAAGACCTTGGTGGCATAGCGAAAGCGCTGCAGGCAAATCTACTATAACAAGGGATACGAGATTGAGTAACTGTAACGTTTTATGTTACAAAAATGGAAGTCGGAGCCCGTAAGAAATCGAAAGCGAAAGGGCCCGAGATGCTTCACGGCGGGGCTTCAGCGCGAAACTCAAGGAGAGGCAGCAAGGGCAGAAGCGGTTGGAACCATGGATATGAATTAGAAACGGTTTCTAATTCATATCCATGGTTGGAACACGAGCGTCTGAGGGTTGAGGCATACCCACAGAGTAAATAATACTTACTCTGTGGGCATACGTAATGCTTTTACCGGAAATAATGGATACGCGTTTATCCATTATTTCCTTCTGGCATCTGGCAAAGGGAAAGAGGAGCGCGAAATGTATTTTATCGTGACCTTTATATTGTGAGTATTTATTAATCATTTAGGAAATAACAAATCATTTTCTAAGAAATAATAAATTTTAAAGTTTATTTTCAAAATAATTACTATGTTTTCTGTAGAATACAATAATCTTGAGTTATAAAAAAAAACTGTGGATGAAGATTATAATTATCATCATGAATGCTTCATTTGTAATAAAACATTTGCCCAATCTAGCAGTCTCTACAGGCATTTGAGAAATATCCATAATGAAACTGTGCAAATTCCTGGCAGAAACATTGAATGTCCACTTTGTCACAATGGATTTAATTATTTTGAACAATTTGATCAGCATTTAGAAGAAGTGCATGACCTAACAATTCAAAAGGAAAAATATACTTTCAGTTCACAAGAAGGTTTGTAAAAATATTTATGTTTTTGATTTTTATGAACACAAATTAATTGATCTCTACAATATAATTTTTGAACCGTGATTTAAATAATTTATACATTACAAAATAAAAATTAAAATGCAATGTTTTATTCAAAATAATTATTTATTTTTAAAATAAAATTAAAATTGTAATTTGTTTCAGAATTTGAAGAGTTGAAATTACAAATAGAAAAAGATATACTATTTCACAATATGTTAAAGCTGGTGGTGTGTACAGAACTGCAAATGGCACATTTGAAAAGTTATCATTTGTTTGTCATCGAAAAGGTTACTATCAACCAAGAGGAAAAGGCAAACGACATCTGAAAATTCAAGGATCAAATAAAATAAGTGCATCATGCCCATCACGTATTCGACTGAGTAAGAACTGTTTCACGAATAAAACAGAAGTAGAGTTCATTCTAAATCATGTTGGACACAAGCAAGAACTAGGCCATTTAATTATTTCCAAAGAAGATCAAGATTGGATTGCAAGTAAATTAATTCAAGTTTTAGAGCCAAATAAGATTATAGATTTAATCAGAGAGTCATTGACTTCTTGTAAGCCAAATCGAATACATTTATTAACTAGACATGACATTCTCAATATAGAGACAACGTATGGGCTGACTAATAAAGTAATTAGAAGTGCGAATGATAAAATTAGTGTTGAAGCTTGGATTAAAGAGATGCAGCAGGATAATCTGATTTTGTTATACAAATCACAAGATGAAGTTATTGGTGTGCAAAAGGAGGATTTCTTCTTAGCTATTATGAATGAGAGTCAAGTAGAAATGTTAAAGCAATTTGGAAATCAAATCATTTTTACTGACACCATGCATGGTATGAATGCCTATGGATTTGATTTAACAACACTTTTAGTTTTAGATGATATGAATTCAGGCTTTCCCGTTGCGTTTTTCTTTTCTTCTAAAATAGATGAACCTACATTGTCAGTATTTTTCTCTCTAATTCAGGAGCGTGCTGGTGTAATCAAAACCAAAGTGTTTATGACTGATGATTCACCAGCTTACTATAATGCCTGGAAAACTTGTATGGGAGAAGTTGATCACCAATTGTTATGTGCCTGGCATGTTGACAGATCATGGCAAAAGAATTTAAGTAAAATTGCTGATAGCAAGAAAAAGGTTTTAGCTTATAAGATGTTAAAAATGCTCATGTATGAAACTGATGAAAATGCATTTATAAAACTTATGCAGAATGTTTTAGACCAATTAGGCAATGATGGTGATACAAAAATGGTTGCTAATTATTTTAAAGCTAATTATTCAACACGTCCCACAGCATGGGTATTTTGTTACAGAATCGGTTGTGGTATAAATACAAATATATATAAACAAGGGGAAAAGGTTAAGAGACTTGATAAAACTCTATTTGCATTAATGACTTTTTACGTGACAAAAGTTTTGACAGATTGCTTACAGTTTATAAGAGAAGAGCTAATAAAAAACTGACTGATCTTCGCCACAGACACAAAGTGAAAAAATAAAAAGCAGAGATATCGTAGAAAATTCTAATGGTGTTAGTTGGACAGTTGCATCTGATTCCTTACTTGGAGAGACCTATATTATAGTTAAAGATAAGAATGATTGCACCTGCAAGTTGAGATGCATTTCATGTAATTCATGTATACACTCATTTAAATGTCCATGCATTGATAATTAATTCCATTCGTTGGAATATGTGTAAGCACATCCATTTATTATGCAGCACTTTGAAAAAATCAGATAACTGTATTATAAACGTTAATAATGATGAAAATACATCTGTTGATGGTATGCATGAAACTAACACTAATGAATTGCAGATTGATGATGCTATGAATAAAGAAAATGAAGAAGTGGAGGTTCATTTGAAAACTTGGAGTAAAGATAGAACAAGCGACATTGAACAAATCAAAGCAAAGTGTTTATCGAAACATGAAAACATTTGTTTACAAATCAAACGTTGCAATAATCATCAAGAGTTAGATAACCTGTACAGTGAACACATTCGTCCTCTTTCTCATGTTTCAAAATTATTAGGTAATGATCCTGCTGATGTAGTGGTTCTAAAACCACTAAATGAAAATAATTATCAAGCAAGAATTAGAGAACCACTTAATGAGAATATCGAAAAACAATCATATTTTAAAGTAAAACAAGCCAGTTTATTACGGAAAAAGCCTATTACAAAACCAAATTCGAATGAAATTCAACAATTAGCTTATTATTTATCTTTAGGTGGAGATGTTTTTGCTTAATCAAAATGATTAGTCAGTGGTCATTTTTCATTTCATTTCATGTTTGGATTTTTATTTTATTTAATTTTTGTATATTTGATTTTTAATGTTTGGATTTTTAATGACAATTTGTATGATCTTGCTTTTAGGCTATGTAAGCCAAAAATAAAACAAAAAATAGATAAAATTATTAAATAATAACTATAAATAACACAATAATCCCTTTTGATAAAAATCATACTTTAACTCCACAAATTAATATTTTAATAAACTAATTCAATAAAATAAACATTTAATGACAATTTGTATGATCTTCTCTTAAATATTAAAATTTAGTTTTTCACAAATAACACAGATAAAACTTTTTTTTTGAAAAATTCTACTAATGAATTATTTTCCATTAGCTTTTCTACTCTGGTGTCGACCCTAACATGACTGCCCAGGCGGGAGTGGGGATACTCACAAGTCCCCGGCTGGCAGATTATGTTGCAGATTGGACCCCCTTAGGTGGAAGACTGTGTCTCCTGAGACTTCAGATAGGGAAACGGTCTCTCTCTCTATTCGTTGCATATGCTCCGAATGCAGTCACAGAGTACCCACTTTTTCTAGATGAAGTTGATGCTGCTCTTAGCAGGAGAGGGAGTGCAGATTCTGTCATCCTGATGGGCGACTTCAATGCACACGTAGGGGCTGATGACCAAACGTGGAAAGGCGTGATTGGGAGGAATGGTGACCCCGATTTAAATGCGAATGGGAGGTGCTTGTTGGATCTCTGTTGCAACAATGGACTTTCCATCACAAACACCTTCTTCCAGCACAGGGATGTCCATAAGTATACCTGGTACAGGGATGCAATGGACCAGAAGTCACTGATTGATTTTGTAATTGTTTCAGCTGACTTATTCCGATCAGTGTTGGATACTCGTGTGAGAAGAGGGGCAGAACTATCAACTGATCACCACCTTGTTGTCTGCACTTTGCGGTTCTCTGAATCCATGCCAACCAAGCGAAATACTAGGTTCAGACAAACTTGGCGCATCAAATGGGAGGCACTGGAGGATAGAGCTGTGAGGAAGACCTTTGCAGATAACATATCTTCAAGTTTCAAAGAACTTCCCAGTGATCGTGGTACTGTTGAAGAGGAGTGGCAGTTGTTTAAAACTGCTGTGATTACTTCGGCTGCATTGTGCTGTGGTCGTAAGCGGCTGAGTGTGGCGCAGGGCGGTGAGAAAAGGACTGCGTGGTGGAACGGTGAAGGAAGGAAGGTGGAAGGAATACTTTGCATCTCTTCTTAATCCGGTGACGACAACAACTGAGACATACGAGATGCACCTTGGAGCGGAGAATAGTCACGGTAGTATCACTGAAACAGAAGTCAGATGGGCAATTAAGTCCCTGAAGACTGGCAAAGCTGCAGGTGATGATGAAATCCGGTCCGAGATGTTAAAGGCCTTAAATCAGGATGGTATCCTGTGGCTGACTCGAGTGTGTCAGGTTGCTTGGATATCTGGACAGGCCCCTAAGCAATGGCAGACAGGAACTGTGATCCCTATCTTCAAAAAGGGAGATCAGAGAGATTGCAACAACTATCGAGGCATCTCTTTGCTCAGCATTCCTGGGAAAGTGTACGCTAAGTGTCTGGAGAAGAGAAGTCGGGAAATAGTCGACTCCAAACTGTCAGGGGAGCAGTGTGGTTTCCGACCTGGCCGAAGCACGACGGATCACATCTTTGCTCTAAGGCAAATCTTTGAGAAATCCTGGGAGTATGCAAAAGAGGTCTACGCTTGCTTTGTGGACCTCGAAAAAGCATATGACAGAGTTCCTCGGGAGAAGCTCTGGCAAGTGTTGCAAGAGTATGGAGTGGATGGGCAATTACTGGTTGCTATCATGTCTCTGTACGAAAGCTCTGAGATGTGTGTCCGGATAAATGGCATTAAGTCAAGACCGTTCACCGTGGGTGTTGGACTCCGCCAAGGGTGCGTACTGTCGCCCATCTTGTTCATTATTTTTATGGACTGGATAGACAGGGGCAGCCGAGGCGATGAGCGTGTTTGTATGGGCGACTGCCTGGTGGGGAGGTTGCTCTTTGCTGACGACCTTGTCCTCCTTGGGTCTTCTCGCACGAACCTTCAGCATGCACTAGACCGGCTTGCAGCCAAATGTGAAGAAGCTGGGATGAAGATCAGTGTGGCTAAAACCGAGGTTCTGGTCCTTTCAAGACAGCCTGCTCAGTGCGCTCTCCATGTTAGTGGAGCCTCATTGAGACAGGTGGAGAAATTCAAGTATCTCGGGATTGCATTCACGAGTGATGGACGGCAGGAGAAAGAATTGGATGCTCGGATCGGTGCAGCAAGCTGTGTCAGACGTGTACTGTGGCGATCCGTGGTAACGAAACGCGAGCTGGGTAACAAAGCCAAGCTCTCCGTCTTCAAATCTATCTTTGTCCCCATTCTCACCTATGGTCATGAGGCTTGGGTAATGACCGAAAGAGTGCGATCGCGGGTACAAGCGGCCGAAATGAGATTTCTGAGAGGTGTTGCAGGTGTTACCCTACTAGATAGAGTGTACAGCAATACAATAAGGGAATCTTTAGGTGTTGAGCCGCTACTTCTCCGCATTGAGAGGTCTCAGTTGCGCTGGTATGGCCACGTGATTCGGATGCCGCAAACTAGTCTTCCTAGGCAGTTGTTATTTTCCAAGCCGGTGGGTAAGAGACCAAGGGGTCGGCCTAGAACCAGGTGGCTAGACTACCTGGAGAATCTGGGTTCGAGTCGCTTGGATATTACCAGGGAGGACATGCGCCTGATGGCGGAAGATCGCGATCGCTGGAGATCCTCCATAGGGCTGCTGCCCCCGCGACCCTAACGGATAAGCGGGTTTGAAAAGTAAGTAAGTAAGTATTTTTAATTTTAATAGTTATTTTTCAAACATTTTAATTAAAATATCGACCGATGATGTATTGAGCGAGACCGTGATTGAGCGCAGCGAGGAAATAATGGATAAACAGTTCTGCCAGAAGGAAATAATGGATAAACGCGTATCCATTATTTCCGGTAAAAACATTAGGTATGCCTCAGCCCCAAGGTCGATGGAACATGGTCTAGTAAAGTTGTGTTCAAAACTCGTTCCTTTTGCGCATGTGACGTCACAGGAACCCAACTAATCCCAACATGGCAGCGCGCAGTGTTTAGCTTACAACTCGGTCATCGGAAATGCCGATCTGCGCGATTTTCAGCTGCTCTAATCACAGTCGATTAGCATCTAAGAAGAAATTACACTTCTTTCGTTTTCCGAAGAATGAAATCCTGCAAAAGTAATGGATACATTGGTGTAAAAGGGATCAAAAAAAAAGATAAAATAAATCTCCTTAATGATGAGTACTACCTAGCTTATTTTAATTTAAATAAAATAATAAAAAATATCTTAGATCTAATAATACTTTTCAATTACAGCACGCATATGTTCTATACATTTTGTGGATGCTGATTATAAAAACTTAATCGACCACAGAATTATGAATGTGAAATTACTTCTTAAAGAAGATGCCGTACCAACACAATGCCTACCATGTGGGAACTTAAATGGGACAAATCAAGAACTATCATCTCGTGCACTTCGAGCACAATAGAGAAAAAGAAAAAGGTAAGAAAAATAAAAAAATAAAAAATTAAAATTAAATCAAATATTTACGTATATCTTAATCTTCATAGATTAAATGAGGTTGATTCATCTGAACTGGCTGAGAGTCAACAGGA
>JAHWFO010005729.1:0-12325 GCA_023313115.1 Rhysida immarginata | reverse complement strand
ATTGCTCCATCATTTCTGGGAATCGCAAGACTGTCGCATCCGTGTATTCTTAATCTGTGTCATTACCTCCCCTTTCTTCACCTCGCTAATTGCCAAGGTAGCAGATCCTGGTGCCTTACGCTTTCATTACATTAATGTTGTGGACCATAGGAAGGTTGATTTTATGCTTTTTGGTGCCATTCGGAAATAAAAGTGTGTTCGTAAAAAGGTTTTTTTCTTGTTTTTGATTTTTTTAATTTTGCAAAACCGATTTTTTTAATTCCGCAAATATATATTTTATTTTGCCAAAAACATTTTTTATTTCACGAGCTGCATTTTTAATTCTCAAAAAACTTTATCTCACAACTGAATTTGTATATCGAAAACACCATATTTTATTTTACACCACATTTTCTATTTCGCAAACTATATTTTTAATTTTGCAAGCCGCATTTTTATTTCTGCAAGTTGCATTTAAAATTTTGAAAAATGCATTTTAGCACTCGCCAGATGCTGAAATACCTGCTCAAAAAGAAACTTGATTTATAACCTATCTTTTGTTCAGGATGATCACTCATATGCTGAATTATTAGAACCTATTGCATCTGCTGACATTACTTACTGTTAGTTGTCATTGACAATAATAACATACACTGCAGGTTACATTGTGTACTCTTTAGAAAAACCCATTCAGTGTGAAGCATGTATTGAATGTCTTCGCAAATGTAATTCGGTTAATGAAGCATTATCAATAATTAACCAAAAAACAAAGGGAGGGCTAAGTTATCCAACACATGATGTCATTAGAGTATAAAAATTGACTCAAAAATGCTTTAGACAAAGTGGAAGAAGTTTGTCATCAAAGATTATTTTGTTGAAACTTACAATTGAATCAATGCAAGCAGCAGTGAAAACCACATTTTCAAATATGACAAACATTTACAAGACAAGATCCTCTAGATCAGCGATTCTCAACCTATTGTTCGCGACCCCGTCGGGGGTCGCCACATCATGGGGAATTGTATTAAAGGGATCGCGGGACTATAAAGGTTGAGAACCGCTGCTCTAGATAATCATTATTTATGATTGGTAAAAAGTATAATTACTAAATATTTGTTAGGAAGACTGAATTATGAATGGAAAAAATAAATGAATCGCTGCATATTAAAAAAATCAGACAAAAATTTACTACATTATAGCTGCCGCCACGTAAGTTGAACGATCTTTTTGACATGCGCAGTAAATCATCTCATCAATATGGTTTGTCTGGATTTTACCCATGATGCCTTGTTCTACTATAGTATTGGTGGAGATATCGTTGAAACGTGGAAAGCCTATTAAAAGTCATAATATAAAACAAATTGCATTCGAGTCGACTATTCTGCGTCATTTTTTAATTTATTAATTTCATTTATCTATTTAAAAGAAAAAACGAATATAGAAACTACATATAAATACGAAAACAATGTTTCAAAAACGAAAGCGGATGTTTCATGGAATAGCTAAGCGTTAGAAATGACGTCATCCTGTCGTTCAACTTATGCGGTAGCAGCTGTAATTCATTTTCAAGGTCGGTGATTGTTAAAATATGTAACTAAATCTATGTATGTTTGTATTGCTTAATAAAAAAAATATTTTAGTGGAATTAATTTATTTTTCAGTTCTCAGTATATTTTAATCAATTTTTCATTGCTCTCTAGACTGGTTTTCTACGGTTCTCTTTTGTGTTTTCAAGATGGCAGCCAATTCGCCCACTGGCTTCACGCGTTAATACAGTGATAAAAAGGAATGCCCCCTCCACCCTTTTCTACCTGCAAGATAATGATGATGATTATTATTATTCGCCGGCTCGGTGGCCGAGAGGGTTAAGGCGCAGGTCTTATCGCTCTCGGACTCAGCGAGTCGCGGGTTCGAATCCCGCCGAGGGCATAGATGTTTGTGTTTGTCCCCTTTCCTAACATTTCCTCATTTGGTATCAGGAAGGGCATCCGGCCGTTAAAATCATTGCTTCAACCAAAAATTAACACAGCGACCGCAAGAAATGGGAAAAAGCTGAAGAAAGAGAGAGATAATAAATTTAATCAATGCTACAAAACTGTAATAATGTTATTACAGCATTAAACAAATAATTGTTTAAACACTATCAACTGATCACCACCTTCTTGTCTGCACTTTGTGGTTCTCTGAATCCATGCCAACCAAGCGAAATACTAGGTCCAGACAAAGTTGGCCCATCCAATGGGAGGCATTGGAGGATAGACCTATCAGGAAGACCTTTGCAGATAACATATCTTCAAATTTCAAAGAACTACTCAAGAACTGTGATCGTGGTACTTTGAAGAGGAGCGGCCGTTGTTTAAAACTGCTGTTACTTCGGATGCATTGTGCTGTGGTCGTAAGAAATTGGAGGCAGACTATTGTTCGGCAAACAAGGTATTCTGGCAGACCGTGCACCGCCTCCGCGGAAAGAAGTCTCTTTCATCACAAACTATTAAGAGTTCAGTATTTTCCGTTTTTTTTTCTGAAAACGGAGGAGAGGGTATTGCATAGGTTGAAAAAATACTTTGCATCTCTTCTTAATCTGGTGACAGCAACAACTGAGGCACATGAGGAGAATAGTCACGGTAGTATCACCGAAGCAGAAGTCAGGCAGGGCAATTAAGTCCCTGAAGACTGGTAAAGCTGCAGGTGATGATGAAATCCGGTCCGAGATGTTAAAGGCCTTAAATCAGGATGGTATCTTATGGCTGACTCGGGTGTGACAGGCTGCTTGGATGTGTTTGCTGCTCAGAAATTTTGTAATTTTTGTCTACGCATTGTCCTATTGTCTACATATATCATGTACACAAATTTTATCTATTTTTTTTTAATAAAAATAATTAATTTTACTATCATATTTGGTTACTTTGAAGACCTCTTAATTACTATATTAAATTATATAATCATATCTCGTCTGCAAGTGCCACTGGGCAATAAAGGGTTAAACAAAACTAGGATAATGAATGCCAATTATACACTGAGTGGCCAGATTTACGAAATTGCTTCATGAATCGGAAAATATCAATGAAATCATCGATGAAGTAGTATGAAGTAGGAGGGGTATAACTAAAAAAATTCCAAAAAAATGCTTTTATTGTTTCGATTAGAATGTTGTTTTTATAACAGAAGAGGAGCAAAATGTACATAAATATAATTTCCGATAATAATTTGTTATGTACCTATGGGACGGTAAAACATGCGAACGATGTAGAATGAGCATGGCAGGAAGCGAATATATATTTCGTAATAGCTTTACCGGAAGCAACGTAACAAAGCACGATCGCATTGCTTGCAGGAAGGCCGTCAGCCCTTCACTGGAGGAGGAAGCACGTAAAGCTTTACCGATGGAAAAGTGACGACGAGGGCGCGCACGCATGAAGATGGTGATCTGTGAAACTCCGCACATCGCATGGCAAACAAATTTTGCGAGGAACAAGTACTGAAGATATTCTATTACTTATTAGCATTTATGTTTCGAGTAGATCACCACAATCATAATAAAATATTTAAAATATTTAAAGTTTAACCTGTAATGAAGTTGGTATCACTAGGATCTCTTATCAGACACTGTGCCGATTGTGATCGAAACATTTGAGAGATTAGAAGATGGAAGATTTCATAGCGATTTCTATTGAAAATACCAAACAAGTGGAATTAATGGCATGGAAATACTACGAGCTCTGGAAAACGGTCTCAAAAATTTACAAAGTTGCTTTGTATCTGCCATGATGACTTTAGAAAATATTCCGGATGCCTAAGGAATAGGGGAAGAATTGGAGTACAGCCCACAGCTCTGGCTAGCACGTAGAGAATTTAATTTATATTTTTTAAATCATTAATAAAGCTACTTCTGGAAGACCGCCACTTTCAGAATTTAAGGAGCATCATTATGCTTCTAAAAGGAGGCCATGAAAATGGGAATCTATTTCCTTCCACATAGCGACAAAAAGCATGTCGAAATCTAAGCCATTCTGTCTCATGAGGAAAGCATCATTAATAGTAAATTATTAAGAGCTATAAAGGTCATCATTGCTCATTGATTTTCTTTGTTATTAATTTATTCCTCGTTAAATTATATAAATTCAAATAAACTAAGATAAGTAAGATGTTGATAGCCAAATTGAAACTAATAAATAATTAAATATACCAGATTTAGATTTTTGATGTTTTTTCTTTCTTTCTTTGTTTATATCAAACACAAAAGTCCTTTTGGGCAGGTGGTTTCCCTGATATTGTGTTCTTGAGGGCATACTGCAGCCTTTTGGGATCTTTTCTTCGATGTTCAAATTTATTTTTGAAACCTAATGTTTCTTTCTCAGGCGATACTCCTTTAAATCTCATACAACTGAGGTCCCCGTTGAATAGATTATTTTTATGAAGTTACTATGTGTTTGATGTTACTTTTTTGATGGTTTATTTTAATGAAAGAATCACAAATAACTGCTAGGTATAGTTTTAATAATATTGCATTAATAAACATAAAATAATAAGCATAATAAATAACTTTTTAAACCTTGTTTTTGGGTTCATCATCATGATTTTAAGTTGTCAGATTTTTAGAATTACTTGTTATTTAAATATTGTAGACTTTTTATTTGTTTGTTTTGTTGAGTTTTTATGTATACTCTGTTCAACGAAAGTTTGATGGGTCGTGTCCAATTCATTTTCAAAGTAAAATTAACAATGTCTAACAATTGAAATTAGAAATTTAACCGGACATACGAGGGACGTTCAAATTTGACACACACACACACACACACACACACACACACACACACACACCACTTATTTGTAAAAGAAATCTCCTTCCTTCTCTACACTTTTTTCCAGCGTTCTGGGAGCATCTGGATACCGGTTCTGTAGAAATCTTCAGGCTGATGTCGAAACCACGTCAGGGCAGTGTTTTTCACTTCCTCATTGGAGTCGCACCTCTTTCAATGGTCCAAAAAGGTGACAGTCGCAAGGGGAGAGACCCGGTATAGAGGATGTGGTAAGTTGTCCCATTTAAGTTCAATCAGTGTGTCAGTGGTCCATAGTCACTTTGGCTGTGTGTGGTCTGGCAGAAAACAAACACCACTAGTAGGGAGTCCTGGTCGCTTTTTCCTTAGTGACAGCTTCAGGGGCGTCCTCAAAATGCCACAGTAGCATGGAAGGGGTTCTTCCAGAAAATCGACATGAATGATACCATTAATGTCCCAGAATACAATCGCCATCACTTTCTTTGCCGACAGTGTCATCTTGAATTTCTTGGGTCGTGGTGAGTCAGTTTGTCGCCATTCCATGCTCGCACGCTTGCTTTCAGGAGTTTCCATGTCTCGGTGGTCACAACACGCCTTAGGAAGCTCTCACTTTCCTCGTCATTTCGCTGCAGCAGCATGTAACAGATTTCCAGCCAGGTGGTTTTGTGATCCTCGGAGAGTTGCTTTAGGGACCCATCTGGCACAGATCTTGTTGAATTTCAGCTTATAGTGGATGACGGTCTCCACACTGCCAGTGATGTTCAATACTGAAGCCGATTTTCAGACATGAATCCGCCTGTTGTCTCTTTATCAACTCATTTGTTCGTGCGATGATGCCATCATTGACATCAGTTGCTGGCCTGGTCTTATGAGATTCATTGCCGGTGGATTCTCGCCCAACTTCAAACTGTTGGCACCAAGCAAATACGGATGATCGAGACAAACATGACTCGGTGAACTGTCTTTGAAGTCTCTGATGAATTTCAGATGCTTTCCCACCTTCGTTGTGGAGAAACTTGATAATAATTCGTTGTTTCACTTTGGTCGACACACTGCTGTCCACCATTTTGTTTAAACAAACAATCGGTTGTCATGGCAACCGGATGAATGGTGCTGCATTTGTATGACAGGCGGTAGTTGCCATCCCAACAATGAAAGTTTAGATTTTTACAACAATGAAATTTACAATATTTAAAGTCCAGGTCAAATTTGAACGCCCCTCGTATTTTTAACTTTTTGTAACTTGCTTCATTGTTATAAAGTTGTTTAAATAATTGACTGTATCTGATATTTCAATATTTGGCTTGACTAAATTATTTTCTTTGGATTTTATGAATAAAGTTTCCATGTTTGGAAATGGCGCGCGGCAAATTGCGATTTTTCAGGTGCTCATATCTCTGATTCTATTGCCTGTAGAAACAAGAGATAAGTGATTTTTTTGATAGGCCTTGGGCCAGCGATCTTTTGTATGCCCATCGGAACAATTGGCATACTGTAACTATGATAGTGCAGGGTCAAAATTTGAACAGTGAACCATGTCTCCAACGTAGGCAAATTGACCAAATCGATTGGTTCCTTTTGCATTATGCGTGGTCTAGGGTGGGCCTTAGGGGGGTTATGGGTGGTTCCTGAGACATGATTTTTATACCAAGCCGGCCATATCTATGCTTAAATGCTTGGCAAACAATTCTCTTTTTTAATATACATTCTTAAGGCATTAACCTAAAAGGCGTTTTTTTTTTCGTTCAGAAATCTTTATCCGTTATCCTTAAGGTAAAAGACCCTGATCGAAAAGGGGGGTACCAGCTCCCTCATTCCACCTTCCTCAGCACCTTTAAAAATTTTCCCAAAAGATTTTGGCATGCGAACAAATTCGCTCTTTTTTACACAGACAGAGAGAGGGAGTAAGGGAGAGGAGACATTGGCAGGAAGAGATTGATGGTTAGAGATAGAGAGACAGTGATAGTAGCAGAAGAAATGGCCTTGAGAGAACAGATGGTGGTAATGGGAAAAACTGAAGGAGACAGTGACAAACGACAGGAGACAGTGATAACGGAAAAGAGTGAAGGAAACAGTGGAAGTGGGAAAGGGTGGACCCAGTGGTAGTGAGAAGAGAGAGGGATACAGTGATAGTAATTGAGAACAAACGGCTGAGAGAGAGGAGACAGTGACAGTGGGAAAGAGTAAAGGAGCCAGTTGGTTAATCTCTTATTTACATTTAGTTTTTTTTTGCTAAAATTTTAACATTTTTCCAAGATAGGATACGTTTGTTTTTATTACAGCGATTTGCTAATTAATGCTTTCTGTAATTAGTGTAATTACTCGTTCATGTTTGTTTACTCTTGTACTTACGGTTCTTTTTGTTTGTCCAGTGTAAATTTTTACAACTTTGACATGGAATTTCATAAATCACAATATTTTACCAGAATATTACTTACTTTAAATAATTTAAATCTATATAATATAAAAAGAAATAATTAATAACGCAGAAAATCAATAAGCTATTAATACCCCATAACAGTTTAAATCATTGTCTTCATAAAAAAATTCCTAATATTGAAACATAATTTTCATTATCAATGTTTATTAAATTTCCATTATGAAAAGG
Source organism: Rhysida immarginata (assembly GCA_023313115.1). Lineage (NCBI taxonomy): Eukaryota > Metazoa > Arthropoda > Chilopoda > Scolopendromorpha > Scolopendridae > Rhysida > Rhysida immarginata. The sequence goes on along the minus strand of JAHWFO010005729.1, from coordinate 4,960 downwards.
CATGATGAGCTTATACAAAAAATTTTTGTTTTTAATTACATTATTCATGATTAATAGTAATTGCCATGAGTAAATCGTGAACAATCCTTTTATTCACCATTTAAATTTCCAAACCTTTAATACATGCAAATAATAATACCTTGCCATCCCCTTGTATGTAACATTCTAAAATGTTGGCATTTGTACCAAACGATTTCAAATTTGTTCTTAAATAAATTATCTTTAAGAAAATTAAGTTTTATTTTGTCTCTGTTTATATACATTTTGTTTCATATTTTTATTTTTTCTCCTCCAAATCTATTAATCGCTGTCATAAAGCGTGTCCCTCTCAACACAATGACCTAAACGGAGATGGTGTGTTTCACATGAAAATCAACGTATACCATGTAAAAAGCGGATTATTCGCTGTTTTGAATGTGGCTTCTACAGTGTAAAACGCGGCATCGTCCCACCACAAGATGGCTGCCAAGAGGCGACGCGCTTTCGAGGCCGTAAGCGCTCTGTTTACTCTGTGGTGTGTTCCCTCTGAAGGTTGGTGGCTTTCCTGCAATGCGAACGCGCTTTGCTACTTTACTTCCGGTAAAGCTCTTACGAAATATATATTCGCTGGCAGAAGGCTTCCTAAATAGAAGGCCCGCTCACTGACTCAAGATGGCGCACATGAGAGACCGAGCGTGTTGTCGCGTAGCAATGCGATCGTTAATCGTTCCTCTATTTTGAACGCTTGTGAACAGCACGCTATCCTATCAAGTAAGTCACATTTCTTAATGAAACGATCAATTAAGTCACAGATTGTATGTGTATGTCTTTCCTATTTTCTGAAAACCATTACTCTGTTCCTTTGCACAGGTTGCAAATCGCATGATCAGGCTTTCACTTTGTCTTTCAGCGTTTACACTCACACAGTTTTCATAACAGCACACTCTCCTATCAAGTAAGACAAATTTCTTAATGAAACGATCAATTAAGAACAGGTTGATAGTATATGTTTTTGATTAATGATTAATTTCCTATAGGTAGGAAATATGCCGAGACGGTGCTGTGTCACTTATTGCAACTCAAATTATGACTCATCATGTGAACAGGTGTCCGTCTTCAAGCTTCCTGCTGACAATACACTGAAACAAAAGTGGATTGCTGCAATTTCACGAGAGAACTGGGTTACATCCGCAAGTACAGTTGTTTGCGAGAAACATTTTCAACCACACGAGATTGTGAGGATCGATAAGTTTCCCACTACCAATGAAGGAGTGCTGGAGATTCCGAGGAAAAAGCCACGTTTAAGGGATAATGCAGTGCCTTCAATTCTTCCTGGATGTCCAAAGTATCTTTCAAAACCAGTAATACTACCAAGAAAGGATCCAGATGAAAGGAGGCAAGAGATTCTCAACAGAGAAAGCAGTGCAATCGAGCAGTTTCTGCACAGTGATCGCATTAAGGATTTCAGTGATTTGTGTACATCAATAGCAGAACATTCAAGTAGATGGACTACCTTAATAACAGAAGATAAACTTATATTATACTGCTTGTGCATTGAGAAAATTCCTAAAATTGCTACGAGTGTTGTCATGCAGAAAGTAATGACTGTGCAGGTCTTTGTTGGTGCAGAATGTGTATCACCCAGTGCTTTGAAGTGGCTCTTTGATTCACCCGCATGCACTTTACGTCTGTGGTCACACTGAAAAATCTATTGCAGCCTTATGTTAATATTGCACCATGTGAAGAGAGAAAAAAGATATTAAAGCGTGTTTGGATGAAATTCAACATCGATTGGAAGACCTCTCATCATCGTCAGACATTGACAGTGATAAGTTGTCAGCAATTAAATTTATTACTGAACAGTTTGGATTACTTTCCGTATCTCCTCAAAGAAGGAAGTACAGCACTGAACTGGAAAAGTTTGCATTTATTTTGTATATTAAATCTTCATCAGCTTACAGATTATTAAAATCATTGAACTGTATTTTCCTTCCTCATGAGAGCACTTTAAAAAGATTGAGTTCAGGTTTAACAGTCAAATCAGGGGTAGACTCACAGTCTTGTTACTTGAAAAGTGTATGCAGTTCCTTAGGAGAAAGAGAGAAAGTTGTAAACTTAATTGTTGATGAAATTCATGTAGCTGCTGAGGTATCTTACAAAGGTGGTAAAATTTCTGGAATTGCAGAAAATGAAACAGAGTCTGGTAAAGCAGAGTCTGCTACTACTATGATTTCATCCGTTTTTGGAAAATGTGTTGAAATGGTTGCTTTATTCCCTGTTAGAAATGCAAACGCAGATTACTTGGTTGAAAAATGGATTGCAGTTGTGGACTTAGTTCAACGATGTGGTTTTAAAATCATTGCAAGCATGACTGACAACAACCGCAGTAACAGAAAGATGATCACTTCCTTGATTAAAAAATTTCCATATGAAAATGAACAGACACTTGAGGTATGTGGCTTAACTCATCTCACTGATGCAGTTGTAAATGTAGTTTCGTATCCCCATGCAAAAAATGATTCAATTTTCTTACTGCTCGATCCCGTCCATTTGATTAGAAGCATTAGGAACAACTGGTTAAATCAAAGAAATGTTAACCAAGGCTTCATATATCCATCTCTTGAAGGTGTGTGTCTATCTAAGATAACGGCACTGAAAGCATACGTAAATTCGGAATCAGAATTTAATCATTTTGATACATGCAGAATCGTAAACAAACAAACTATTAATGCAGACATTATTGATGCACCTGCTAAAACGGAAGAGGCATTAATTTCATACCTCAAGAAACTTTATGAAAAAGAACAGACTGATCTAGTCAAAACTGCCCCTACATTAACTTATAAGGCTTTATATCCTACATCTATAGAAAGACAAAACATGCATTTGGTGTTAAAGCTTTTCAATTAAAAAACCAGTGCTGGATTGCTCATGAATTTTCCAGATGATGCCAAAGCAAAACAAACAGCAATTTTTTTACAAGTGTTTTTAAATCGGTAGAATATTCTTAATGTCAACCACTGTAAGAAAGGTGTTAACCTGAGAAATAGCTTGATGTTACCATTTATTGATTCTAGTGATGTCAGATTGGAATATTTAGAGGAATTTGCGTGTTGGTTACTACACTGGGAGTCCAAAAGAAAAAATTTGACTTCAGGAATTCTAACGAAAGACACAATGTCAGCTATAATTCATACAACCAGTACTATGATAGTTCTTATTAAGTACATGTATTTGCTAATAACTTTTGAAGGATCGTTTGTGTTGACAGCTAAATTACAATGTGACCAACTGGAAAGTAGATTTGGAGCTTATCGTGGGCTATCTGGAAGCCATTATCATATAGATGTTCAACAAGTTTTGGAATCTGAAAAGAAACTTAGAATTGCTTCACTTTTACAAATCCAGTCTAAAAAATTTGGAAATTTTCTATTAAAGATTTATTTCATGACATTAAAGAAACTGAAGTTGAAGTAGAAGAAATTCCTGTTGCGTTTAATGATGGGTTACTTGAAGCTGATATGTTTTTGTTATACAACACGACAAAAATTTGTCTTTTTTCCTTCTCTTTTCAATTTCTCTAACACGACAAATGTATTGGCCTATGTTGCCGGTTATTGTAGCCATAAAATTATGAACAGACTGTCATGTGCAACATGTAAAAACGTTCTCGCTTCAGATAAAGATTTGGTTGTATATACTGCTAATCTCATCCCAATGGAATATCAGAATATTTTCAACAGAGGCGGTTTAAAGTACCCATCTTCCAAATGTCTGGAAATAGTTTTCAAAGCTTATTTTTTGATCAATCACTTGCTTTCAGAATCATATGAAAAACTTTTTTTGAAACAAAGTAACCAAAAAAAATTGTTCATTGCACTTCTGAAAAGAAACGTAAACATTTATAATGTAACTCATTGTGAAATTTGTAAAACAACAGATGCTGATGTGTTACAGAAAATCATTCCAATAATTGCGAATATTTTCTTAAACAACTATAGAAAATTGTTTAATGATAAATCATCTAAACAAGAGGAAACAAACACTAAAAAAAGCAAACGAAAATTAAGAACACTTTTGTAATTATGTATAAATTAATAAAAACTTTTCTGTAGCAGTTGCTAATAAAAAGAAAATTTTCAGTATTTCTCTTTTGTATTCTTTTTTAATGTGCGAACATCTTAAAAATCGTTAAAAGTTTCCTTGTATTTTAACCTGAATATTACAGAAATTGTTATTTAATGTATTTAGTCACTAATTTGTTGCCTTTGCCACACTTAAACAGAAAGAAACGGAGGTCTGCTTCGAGCGCCATCTTGAAGCACTAAGAGTTCAGTGAGCGGGCCTTCTATTTAGGAAGCCTTGGCTGGCAGGAAGGCACAACAAGATGGCCGCTGCTTGCTTCAACTCGACAATGCAAAGCGTGAGCGAAGCTCAGTCCAGGTTAAGCTGGGTGTGTTAAGCTGGATTCACAATGACACGCTTTACGCGGACGCCAATCGGAATCTTTCCGCGTCCCTCACGCGTTCAGTGCTCTAGACTTCCCTCGGAGTTAACTTTTTGCCGCGCCATGTACACAGCAAGCTGATCACGTGAAAAATTCTACCAATCAGGTAATCCAGTATTTGGTGAACCGCGTAAACTGAAAAAAACAACAGAACTTGGCTGCTGAAGATAATACAGCGATTCTTTTAGATACAGATGAATTGCTAATTTCAGAAGTGAGAAAATACTCCGTGCTTTACGATACCAAAAATTCCCGATATAAGGATTTTCGTGTGAGAGCCAATGCCTGGAAAGACGTTTCGAAAACTTTGAACATGACTGGTAAGTTATTTTAATAATATAATTTCCCAACATTTATTAAGCACGATGATGCTTTTATTATTATACAGTATTAAATGCCATATATACGTAGAGGATTTTATAGTTTATTCGTTTAACTTAATTCAGCATTGATAATAATAATAATAATAATAAT
>JAHWFO010005713.1:9863-54708 GCA_023313115.1 Rhysida immarginata | reverse complement strand
CTGAAGAAGGCAGCGTGGCTGCCGAAATGCGCATACGTCCGATTAAAAGTTTTATGTGGATCAGTGGTTTCCTGTTATCTTTATTGAAGTTCGTCCACAGTGTCCGGCTCCAGTTCTCTCTTGGTGGCACACTTTACGCGGAATTTTGTAGAGTATTTTGGTTCCGATTCGTAGAATCCCTCTTCGAATAGGTATTCGAAATTTTCGGGGAGTTGATTTTTAATTGAGGAAATGTGCGATGAATTGTACGAATCAACCACGCGTGCGTCCATGCTGGCGTCGCTGGCGATGCCGCGATGCATGCTGGCGGTCCTGCCGCCTAAAGCACTGTATAAAGAAAGTATGGACATTTCGTGCCAGGCAGCCATTTTGATGCCTATTTTGATACGATGATTGCCTCTTTTTTGCAGTAAATTCAACCTTGCAGATTGAACAATTCCTTTTTGACAAAAGTTAGAGAAGAATGTGCCTCTGATGTTTGAATTTGCTGCAAAGAAGAAGCAATCATCGTATCGAAATAGGCATCAATATGGCTGCCTGGCACGAAATGTCCATACTTTCTATATACAGTGCTTTGGATGGATGGATGGATTTCCAGCTCGCATCTCCCCCTTCCAGGAGACTAGCCGTATGGGATGAAAGGATGATGGTGAAAATAGACAAACACACACATCCATGCCCTTGGCGGGATTCGAAGCCGCAACTCGCTGGTTACGAGAGCGGCAAGACCATATACAGTGCTTTATTACCGCTGCCTGCCGCCTCCACCTGGCGGAAAGCTGTGGGATCTGTAAAAATGCGAGCCACCTACCTGCATTTGTGCGGATTCTCCTTATTTTGGCACGAGCAGTGAAGGTCTTGGAACTAGCTACCTCGCATATCAAGAAATCGACCCACTAAAGAAGCAAGCAGCTATCGAACTGGACTGACATATTTATCAATTTCACTATTCATTTATAAAGTATTTTATATATTACATTTCTATTCTGCTAAATTAGTAAAAATTAATAAACACTTGTTGTTTAACCTCAACCCAATTTGACTCTGTTCGTTACTAAGATAAAGTAGACTATTTTAGTAATATCCAGGAAATGCTGGATAAAGGGCCTTATGTTGAACTCAATAAAAATCCTTTAAATAGCTTAGTCACCAAAGTTAAGGAAGCCATCAAAAAATGTAAGATAATTTTTAGAGACACAAAATCGCATGAATTACTATCTACTAATCCTGTCCTACCTCGGTTATATTGCCTTCCCAAAACTCATAAGGAAGGTAATAAGTGGAGACCGATTGTATACAGTATCAACTCTCCTACTGACCTATTGGCCAAATTTATGTTAAAAAACTTCATTACTAAATTGAATCTAGATGGACAAGATTTCTCCATAAAAAATTCAGTAGAACTATGCCAAAAATTGAAAAACATACGGGTATCTAATGATGACGTATTAACTTCTTTTGACATAGAAGCACTATATCCGAGCATTCCGCTTATAAGAGCCATAGAAGTTCTGGAAGACACTATGGATGAGAATGAGTGGCCCTTAGGAGTTATTGTTGAGGTTATAAGTATCATGAGGCTTATTCTATTAAACAATATTTTTTCCTTTAACAACAGATATTACTAAATGACAGATGGTACTCTCATGGGGAGTAGCATCAGTCCCTTTGTTGCTAATATCTATATCCGGAAATTAGAAAACCAAGCAATGAATGAGTTTAAATACTTTCCGAGAGTGTGGCTAAGATATGTCGACGATATTTTCTCAATTGTTAATAAGAAAGAGGAAGACGTTGAGACATTCTTGTCCAACCTTAATGGCTTGTGTCCTAAAATAAACTTTACTAAGGAAATAGAGAGCAATGGAACCCTATCCTTCCTGGACATTAGATTAAATAGGTACAACCAGGAACTGAGATATGACATCCACCGGAAAACAAACTTTGTCCCTAACTTCATAAAACAGGACTCAAACCATAGCCAACATCACAAATTGGCAGCCTTTCGTCATATGGTCTATAGGGCGCACGTCATCCCTCTGAATGGTGAAAGCAGGAATAAGGAACTCAGAATGATTGAAGAATTTGCTACTCAGAATGGATACCAGAAAGAAATTATTAGCAGCATCTCCAAGAAGGTAAAACAAAAGCTATTGCTGAAGAATGTTACCACGCTGCAAAAAGAAAAAAACACCGGGAAGTATTTTAGTCTTACCCTACAATCTACAACTGAATAGGGGCATGAAGAGAATCACTAGAGACTTTGGCCTCTCTATAGTCTACCAGAGTCCCAACACAATCGGTAAATTGATAAAGAGCCCAAAGGATATAGTTCCACAAGAAGATAGACCTGGGGTCTATATATTGCCATGCGCCAAATGTGACGCAGTCTACTACGGTCAATCGCGGAGAGCAGTTAAGACGAGAGTAGGCGAACATTTGAGGTATATCAGAAACGGAAACTTTGCTATATCTAGGTTCGCTGACCATATTCTAGACCTCCAACACGATTATAAACGCGAAGACATCAAGTTTATACACAGCACGAATGACCCCAGGTTGTTAAACTTTCTGAAATCCTACGCAATCACCAACGAAGATTCAACTAATTTACTAAACAGTGACGCAGCCCCCTGGACATAACACAACTAAGAGATGCGGCAAAACTTCTACATCTACCCACATTGAACAATAGGGAAAATAACCGTATAAGAAACACTGATGACACTTGATTGGTTAATCTCAGCTAGCCTATAGATTTATTGTTTTTCGTTGTATCTATTTTGTGCCTTTTGATTGGATTGTAACTAGTTCATTTTTTACTATATATACGTCTATGTAATTCTCATACTTCATCTGAACAGAACTCTCTGTCCTGTTCAAGTCTTGGATACGCTGACGAAGGCAGCTTGGCTGCCGAAATGCGCATTCGTATGAATAAACTTTTGTTGTGGATTAGTAGTATCCTTGAGTCCTTGTTAAAAAGATACCAATTAACATTACAAAGTTTGTTTTGAAGCCCCTATTGCTTTCTCTCCATAATTGAAAAACTTTAAGTTGGTTTTTCTCCATTTTATAAAAAAAGTTGCTTAAATCTTTAAACAATTTGCCATTTTGACCATTACTAGTTTCAAATCTTAGAACCTCAGAAACCGAAGAATCTAAATTCTTCCAGAAATAAAGGGAGGATTGATTTTGATTTTGTTTGATTGTTTGATTGGTTTCTGTATATGATAAATTCTGGGTCTTCTCGTTGTTACTCACTCACTGATGAAGGGAGCATAGCTCCCGAAATTGACATCTGGGTCATTAAAAATCGGTGGGTATTAGTGGTTTCCTTCTGTCATCGCCAAATTCGCCTCCCATTCCATTACAATCTCTTCTAATTGGAATACGTTATGAAACTACGATCGACGAATACGGGATCACAACTCAGGTCGCATATTTTCATAGGCCAGTTCAGTTAACTCATCTCTATCTAAGGGGGCTAGCTGGCGATTCCCTTGCTGAAAGTTGAATGCAAATTGGGAGAAAGTTTCATTGGCCTGCTGACGTCGGTTTATAAGGCCGCGTTTTTCGCCTATACCGCTAGAGGCACGACCAAATTGACGCCGCAACCATGCTTTGGCAACCTCTCAGTTCGGGGATTCTGGTATTTTCGTGGAGACCCAATCTGCTAATTCGCCTGGTACCAACAAAGCGAATATCCTGATTAGCATATCTCGTGGGACGTCCAGCAACAAGGCTTTCGATTCCAGGTTTTGTAAATACTTGAGGGGGTTCATACTTGGGCATATCGAGGAGTTCTTTAAGCTGAGAGGGAGTCTTCTCTCTGGGTTGACTCAATCTTGTCAAAATTGTAGTTTGTTGTCGCAAAGTTTGGGTTATTCCTACAATTACATGGCTCAGACCAACGGAAAACTTCATTATTCCTCCTTCAACAAAGATATCAACATTGTAGGTACGCCATTGTTCAATCTCTAGGGTTACATCTGGGTGAGTCGTAGACGTTCCATTTCGTTCCGAAGTCGTGTCATCCATTGGCTGTGGTCACCCTCGATATCCACTTGCAAACGAGAATTCACAAATATCACAGCCTCCTCACTCAACAATGCAACTGGCATTCGAGGTTGAAGCGGCGGCGATAATTTTATCGTTCTCATTAGTACTGGTTGATTTGCCATCGTTGATGCTAGCAGTACTACCAAAAGGCTACAAATTAGTGTCAACTTCAATATTCCTATTCCAAAACAAAGCAAACAACGGAATCAATCAGAGCTTAATTAATAAGGTCGTCACAATACATTAAGCAGTCAAAATTCACTTCCAAGAATTAGACAGTAAAACCAAAAACAAAAACTTTTGTAACGGTCGCCATGCGAGTCCGCGCTCCGGTACAATGAGTAGGATGACACTGTCCGTCAGTAATGGGGTACTGCCGGCGCTCCTTATCCTTCCCTCAATCAGCCTAACTGTTGTCTGCAAAGACGTCTGATGAGATGTCGCTGAGGTGAGCGAATCGTCCAGTCACCGTTCCTATCTCGGGCTCTGTTGCGTGTGGGCTCTTCAACTCCAACCGCGGACGAAGGTTGCCTACACCATGTGTCTCGCGGCCGGCGTCTCCTCCTTTAAAAACCCCGTACTCTTTAACTTCTCTACGGGCGTTGTGTGGTGGGCGAGCCTTATCGGAATGCTCGTCGTACCTGGCGTATGTCGGCTACGCTATCGTGAGGGGAGTCGGGGCGCACTCGGGCCTGCCTCTGTACGTCACGGGTCGTCTCGGCATCACCATCGCCCTGATCCAACGAACAGAGTTCCATAATATTATTGAGTTCGCTATTAGTTATTCTACTTGCCTGTCGTAATGTCCGACCACTATTACTGTCCCTCGAATCACTCTTGTGCATTCGGCTCCAGAGTTGCCTTCCTCTTTTCTTCGGGGAGGGTCTCCGGCTATTTCGGAACCTTTCTCCGAGTTCCTCCGGTTTGGCTAAGGCAGCGTGCTTGGTGGCTCGGGCCGTTCGAGTTCCCTTCTTCCCTGGGTCCTGGGGCGGTGGACTTTGACTGTGGCGAGTATTCAGTGCAATATTGGGTTGATTATTAATTGACGGAATGAAACATTGCTTACGATACCTCCGGCAGCTATGTCCTTTCGGTCGGGCCTGTCTCCTTTCCTTCAGCTTTGGCTGGCTAGTAGAGAATCGTCCAGGCGGGCGGCGGCCGGGGAACCATCTATTCCATGCTGTTGGAGCTGGAACAGATGGTATTTGCTCCAGCGAACACCCTTAAATTGTTGTTATAGCAGGGTGCTCAAGCGCACATGCTTAACGTGTTTTCCGTGAAGCCTTTTATAGGCTTCTACACATTATTAAACGCTTCAGTTTCGAGGCTCGTTTTTCCACCGGCAGGTCATCAGAACTCTAATGGGAACATATATTGGTGAACATATATATTATTATGGTCACCAATATTTGAGGGAGGGTCTCACAAACGCGTTTTGAATACCACAGGACCTAGCCGATACCATTTCAAGAGGAGGAAGGACCGCAGATGTGAAGATCCTTTTTTCCACGCAGATGACGGTGTGGAAAAAGTCCCCCTCGCTCCGTCCACTCTAGCCGCCCAGAGTTCTTTATTTAAAAACATAATAGGTATCGCTAGATCTGAATTCAATGAATCACCGGTGGAATCATCCATCAGGAATAATCGCACAAAAGAGTAAGAAATCCTAGGAAGACTGCAATGAAGGCACAGACGATTCCAGATGGATTGAGCAAACGAGCACTCGAAGAATATATGCTTAATCGTCTCTACGATGCCACAATGTAGACAGCCAGCAGATCTGACCACCCTCCATAGATGAAGACGTTGGAGGGAGTAAAATCCGTGGTGCAGCAATCGCCATTGGCAGGAGAACACAGTTCCATCAAAGGAACAGTTTTTATTGTCTCCAAAATGGCTGACCACGGATAATCTGGACAGAGACGAAAGATGTCGGTATCTCGCCCTGGTCAGACTGCTGGTAAAACCAAGACAGACGCAGATGTCCCCAATCTTGGTAATCTAGTTGTCGTAAAGCTGGTAGAAAAGTCACTAGGTCCCCTTGAAGAAGATGGTAAATAATCGGGTGACGCACATTAGTAGTTATTGGCTGCAAGTGAGGTAACTGTATCTTATTCACTTTAAAAAACACTCGTAGGTATACAAATACAAACTTCGCCCACAAAGGTGGGGGGAAAAGAAAAACACGAATCATTGCAGCAAGCCTTGCGGCTATGAGGTATCGCTGGATCTTGGGCAGGCCTAACCCCCCCCCCCCCCTTTTCAAAGGGAGTAAAGAGAAATTCTGCCCGAACTGGATGACAGTGCGCAGAACTCCCCCACACACAATTGACAATAGCACTGCGAAGAATTTGAAGAATTTTTTTGCCGATGGTAAAGTGAATAGGCATTTAGCAGTCAGTAATGAAAGAATGTGAGTTTGCACAAACCGTACCTGGACAAGCATTGACGTGGAAAAGCAAAAATTCCTGTCAAGGCGGGCAATACACTTATCCACCACTTGCTGCCAATAGATTGAGTCCATGTTGGTAAAAATGAAAATATAAAACCAAGCACTCTGATCTGACCACACCATGTTATCGGGAATGACTTGAGCTTGTCGACCGTCCACTTCCCAATCGCAATTCCCTTCGACTTGACGAGGTTGATGGTACTCTCCGTCGAAGTGCTGAAGTGATCGAAGGTTTCCTTGTAAATGCTCAGGGAATACGAGTCCGAAGCAAACAACAAGACGTCGTCGGCGTAAGCTAAAGTCCTGATATTGATGGACGCAGCTGGAAACTCATATCCCCGAATCTCCGGGTGGCGGTTCAAGAATTGCAGTAATGGCTCAAAATAGAACATGTATAGGAGAGGTGATAGAGGACATCCCTGCCTGACACCTTTTAAGAGTTCGAAAGTAGACGATATGGAGCCATTAACCGTCACACATGATGTGGCCGATGCATACAGTGAAGAAATAATCACAGCAAAAGTCCGAAGATGAAGCTGGTGAAACACTTGGAATAGAAATTCGTGATTCACCTTGTCAAACGATTTTTCCTAGTCGAGACTTAACACAGCAAGAGTTTGTTGACGAACTTGCACTTCTTCCATTACACACCGAATAGTTATAAGATTGTCCGCGTTGGAATTGAGCAGGATTGACCCGGATCGAAAAACTCGTCGGCGATGAGTTTAAGCCGTTGCTGGAACACCCCAGTGAAGATTTTGTAGTCCGTATTGAGTAATGTAATCGGTCTCCACTGGGTCACGAGTTTTGGAACCGGGCATTTAGGGAGCAGGATGATTTTCCCCACAGCAAATTCCGGTGTGGTGGAAGACGGGTCTTGAATAATTGAATTAAAGACTCGCACCAGGAAAGGCCCAAAAAGTTTCCACGACGAATTGAAGAAGGAATATGGAATGCCGTCTAAGCCCGGGCCGGACTGATGACGGCCGTCTGCCGAGAGAAACTTCTTGATCTCATCTTCGGTGAAGGGACGCATTACAAACGAATCGGATTCCACAGAAAAAGGTCTTAATACCTCTATCCACTGCTTTGTGGTGTCTGACGGAATGATTGGATGGCTAAAAAATGATGAAAAGTGAGAGTGAAAGGCTGGTAAGATGTCGGCATCAGATTCCACTTCCTCACCCTCCACCATTAAATGATGACAATGTTTATTATTAGCCCGACGCTTCTCCTCAGCGAAGGCTGCCGATGACATGTGCCTGATGTCAGCTGCTTAGGTAAGTTTGGCCCTGAGCGCTGCGCCGGCAGCTTTCCGGATCATTAGAGCATTTATTTCACTCTTCACCTGTTGAATTTCAGCCTGAAAGTCCTCCTTAGGGGTGGAACAACGGAGGAGTCGGAATATTTCTTGCAGCATGAGGAGGTAACGATGACGACGTCTGGCTGCATCCAATCCAATCTTCCGAAAAACTTTTTTGATTTTAGTTTTTAAGTTCAACCACGATTCAAGTGTCGGAGGCAAATTGTGGAGATGTTTTTCCACAAACTGAACGAACATTCCCCGGTACTCTTCATTGTCGAGCAGAGAAACGTTTAAAAAGGATCAAGCTTTACTTCTTGAAGCACAAGTATGTCCGGCCTGTACAGGGCAATAAACGTCGATAAAACCGATTGCTTAAAAGACGAACCCAGGGAAAGCACGTTCAGTGAGATGACCTTCATTGTGGAATCACGTTGCTGGCTCTTGACACTTATCCGAAGGAGACTAGAGCTTCACAGATGGTGGTGGAGGCTCCCTCGACTTCCGCCTCGGAGATCGATGCGAGGAGGAAGAAGTGCTGCGGTGATGGCTACCGCGCTGTCTCGGTCGTATGACGAAGAAGCAGCAACGCCGTCCCTTCTACTGTGATGCCGTCTGGTTTTAGGCTTGCGAGTTTTCGATGACGTCGCAAGCCCCTCCCGCTGTACTGATGATGATGACTTCAAATTCCCAGCTGATGATGACACTGAAGTTGACGTAGGCGCACAGGCGATCCGTAATGGCTGCGAAGTCGATGTCTTCGCAGGTGGAGGAAGGGCTGGAAAATCTTCCTCCGGAAAAATCGATTCGGATAATCCTGAAACGTCTACATCATCCTCTGCAGAGCTCGCCTCCTCAACCATCGAGATGTCGCTTGATGGCTCAGGGAAGGGGGCGCCATCTTGGATCCTCGATGGTGGAGGAGTATGTGGTATCTCCTCCCTTGGTTTCACGAATAGTGGCGCTGGAGGCGGTGGCATCTCCTTCCTTGATTCCATAGGCGGCGGAGATGGCGTCGTACGCTGCCTTCGAGGTGGAGAAGTAGGCGTCGTAGCTCTGCGCGGCTTTGGTCACATAGCCGGCGATGTCATCTTTGGGGATTGCTGGGAAGACATTCCTTTAGGCGATGATGGAGCTGCTGGTGATGGAAAAGTCCTCTCCGGGCACTGATGGAATTTGTTGACTACTTTGCTGCAGTAGTCACACTTCTTCAAGAGAGGACAGGCTTTCCTAACGTAAGACGTCTTTTTGCAGTAGCAGCAGCACTGCCTTTGACCCTTGTAAGACACGGAGACACGATCTCCGCGCATTACAACATCGGTTGAAATGTCTCTATTTAAGTCCATGTAGACTACGATGTCACCCGTCTTTTGAAAAGGAGAATCTGGGTGCTGAGGGTATGATATCCTATGCACCGCACCGTAGTCTGACATGTAGCCCCTGAGATATTTCTCAGTCATCAGCGGCGATGCTCTCCGGATAATAACTGGTAAATATCCGGGTTTGGAATAGCTCAGGTGGACGGTGGTCTGCCCAACCTTGATGGAACCAGCAGACACTATTCGATCTGCCACATTACGTTGCCTACAGAGCAGCCTCGACTCAGTCGGGGTAAGCCTCTGTAGGATCAAAACAGCGGGTTCGCCAGACGGAGGCACAGGAGGTATACACGTTTTTGTGTATAGCTCCTTCATGAACATGCCAACGGCAAAGGGGCCGTCAGCAATCATATTCACCATGTTTTCCATGGTGAATCAAAAAGTCAGAAAAAGTTCGGGGAGGGGGGAGATGAAACCTCCCTCGGGGGGAGGGACACTCACTCTCGGGAAAGTCACTCATGCACTCGTTGGTCGGTTGCTGCGTGGAAAATTTTTTAAGTCCAAATCTCACTCAAACGAAGACACTATCCGCTACTCTGTTTTAGCGTCGCGTCTGCGTGGTTCCATTCCTTCCAGCTGTTGGAGCTGAGGCTGATGGAGTTGCCTCAGCGAACGCCTAATCAAGAGGTCTTATAATCTAGGCGTCCAGGCGCACATGCTGTAAGTGGCAGGCAGCCCATACGGGGCTGCGCAACTTATCCAAACGCCTCAAAAACGAGGCCCGTTCACGGCTGACGAGGTATCAGAGAGCCATCGGAAAGTTAAAAACGAAGGTCTGATCTCCTCCGATGACCGCACATAAACACTTGGATGTTGTGTAGCGTTTCTTGAACGTAAACGAACCTAGCCGTGACCATTCGAGGAGGAGAAAGGATCGGAGCTGGGTGGCCACTTTCCTCCATACGATCGAGGGTAATAGAGGATGGCCCTGCGATCGACTCCAATGGGCCCGCCAGAATTCTTTATTTATGAAGGAAATCGCAATGGCTAGGTCCGGTTTTAATATCTCGCCAGTGGAATCGTTTAAGAAGAAGCGCACAGACTAATATGAGAATTGTACCAGCCCACAGTGCTGCCTCAAACGCTCCCAGATCGACTTAGCAAACGGGCACTGGTAAAAGATATAGCTAATGGTCTCGGCTACGCCACACATGGAGCATTCAGCAGACCTGACCACCTTCCACTGAAACAGGCGTTGAAGAGATTAGAACCCGTGATGCAGCAACCGCCATTGGTAATTAAACAATGTTTTCTCAAAAGCAAAGAATTTTAAAAGCTTCATGACTGCTGCCCACGGGCGATCGGGAAGAAGTCGAATGATGTCAGTCGATTCACCAGGGTCAGTCTGCTGAAAGAACCATACAAGCCGAACCATTCCCCATTGCTGAGGATGAATACGGCGTAGCATCGGTAAAATTAATACAAAGTCCAGGTTTAAGGCTTTGTAAATGTCTGGTTGGTGTTGATACATCACTACTGGCAACAAGGGAGATAACGGAAGCCTATTCACCTTGAAGAAAACCCTTAGATGTAAGAAAAAGAAGTTCACCCATAAAGGGGGAGGGCTAAGGAATACCCGAATACCAGCCTGGCCGCAATGAAGTACCGTTTAATATCGAAAAAACCCAACCCCCCTCTCTCCAAGGGAATAAAAAGGAGCGCTGTTCTCAATGGATGACGTTGCTGAGCAGTCGTCCCCAAACACAGTTCACCATTGCCCCACGGAGTCTGTTGAGTAGATTATACGAAGGTAAGGTGAATAGGCACTTGGATGTCAGAACCGGAAGCACATGAATCCTAATGTGTCTCACCTTAACAAACATTGATGTTGAAAACCGGAAGTTTTGGTCAAGGCGAGAAATGGACTTTTCAACCTTTTGTTGCCAGTTGTCACGTGGATTTCGCCAGAGTAAGACATCGGCGAAAGTGAAAGAAGAGGATGACGCGTCGATGTTACGTAAGGAGAAGAGAGCCACTCCAAAAGCGACGCGAGAGTGGAACGAGAAGAGTGAGGAGAAGGGACGATGGCACCAACGTGAAAGGTCGCAGGATCGTTTTCGAGCTGGGTTGGAGGAGAAAGTGCGAATGGTCGTCAGGCGAAAGAGACGGAATAGACGTTGCAGGAAAAGCGTAGAACGTCCCTGCATGGTGAGCGAGCCAGAGACGGAAGCTTTTCACGGGAGAGCTTTTGACGGCGAGCGTCTGCCAGCGGCCGGCGAGGGAGAGAGCGACTTACGTAATCAGGTCGTAAGTGATCTAGAAACTGTCTTCGCCGTAAGATTCGACGACGAGGATTGGGAGAGTTGCCTTACGAGGGCCATTGAGGAGATATTGAAGGAGATATTGAAGGAAGAGATATTGTATCCGGAAACAAGCCCCGACGTCGCCCGAGAAAAGAGCGTGGAAAAGCCGTCGCCTTTGTGCTTCCCGCCGTCTACGAATGGACCGACCCTGACGGGAGAGAACGAAACCCGCCTTCTGAGCCTTCGATACACAAGGTACGAAAGAACTTTCGCATTTTCTGAGTTAGCTAATATTAGTGCTTACAGAGCAGCCTTTAACGTTACGGTGCTCAGCACTACTATTACGGAAACTCAACTGGGACTATACATTTATATTTTTGAGGAAGATGCCATTGAACTTAATGTTGGAGTCTCGATTATCGGCATCTACCCTTTCTCACTCGGCGCTTACCTCATGAACGAAGCCGGAGGTTTCATCACGAGAAACCGAAACTCAGAACTATTAATTTGATTCTGAACTGTTTCAACAATTACCTTTTCGTCGCGGGATTCTGAGTTCGTCGGAGCTTTCTCAACACGTGCGAATGCCGTTATTGCAATCTACGTGATTCTACGCCTACGAGCTTGGAGAGGTGTAGATGGTGGTGCAGAAACGACGTTTTGACATTTCTACTGTATAAGCGCTGTTTCACTGCTTATCATTATTTACCCTGTTTTCCTTCCGTATGTGAATTTCAGTGCCAGTGGTGTGTCCACGTGATCAACTGCTTTCATCGCCATTTCTCTTAGAGCGACGAAGGCTACGTCATTTTTGCTTTTACTGTATTGTGGCAGTAATATTTTGTGCGCCGTTCTTCGTTTGCTTATGTTGGCAAAGGTGTTGTTGAATCCCGTATAAATGAATGTCTACTTAAGTGTGTGTTATTTTTTGCTCGGCAAAGGTGTTTTTGAATCCCGTATAAACTGATGTCTACGGAGGAGGGTGTTATTTTTGCTTCAGGAGTTTCATGTGAGCAGTGTTATTTAGTGATAGTATTTGGTATGCTGTGCGTCTGATGTGTTACGTTATTTGTGTTTAGTGTTTACCGAGGAGCGTACTTATTCTGGCAATCCTCATCTGCACGTCGTATAATTCGTGGCTGCGATTCGTCGAGTAGCTCTCGTGCATCTAGTCGTCGTTTTACGTCATTTGTCTTCCAGCATCCATATCTTACAATAGTTCACCTGGACGTCTCGGCGAGTTAACTCCTGCCTCGTCATTCGTCGGGTACTCTTCACATCATCGCATCCAGAGCCTTTTTGCATTGATCTCAACCTCCCACTTCCTTGAGCAACAATAGTCTACTGTCGTCTCGGCGAGTTAACTGCGGCCTCGTCATTCGGCAGTACTTCATTTCCTACTTCGCTTTTCATTTGGAAATCTTCACCTCAACTGTGTCTTCCCGGACTTGACGATTTTAAACAGATTCAGCCTGAGTCACTTGAAAACTTTTTCCCGACGCCGCACTTCGACTAAAGTATTGTTCGTTTGCGAGCGCATATCAATTCATGGGCTCAATCAAGCTACTTCTTGAAGTAAAGGAGAACTTTGACTTTCATCTAGCTTTTTAGTTTATTCTTCCACTGCATAATAGTTTTCTTTATTTACGTTATTTTCAACGCCATTGAGTGGCAGCGCCACCTATTGAAATTTGAACCTAAAATAATTTTCAATAAAATCTTTATTAAAAAAAAACTTTACTCGTTCCCATCTCTTGTAAGTTAACTCTGCAAAATCCACATGACACCAGTATATAAAGGTCCATAGTCGGTTTGAAGGAGAACACGTAGCCCAGCACTGTCACACAATGTCATTGGGAAATATTAAGATAATCTCTGGTCCAATTCCCAATGGCAATTTCTTTAGACTTCACGAGGTTGATAATGCTCCCCGTCGAAGTACTAAAGCGATTAAATGTTTCTTTGTAGATGCTCAAGGAATATGCGTCTGACGCAAAAAGCACCACGTCATTCGCATAGGCTAACGACTTGATGCTTATGATGCAGCTGCGAATCGTGAAGACCTTAAGCCGACCTTATGATGCAGCCGACTTGATGTCGGCAAAACATTTAAGGCGTTGTTGAAGCACTCCAGTGAAGATCTTATAGTCTGTGTTAAGAAGAGTAATAGGCCTCCACTGGGTGACAAGTTCAGGATCCGGCACTTTGGGGAGCAAGATAATCCTCCCTACAGTGAAGTCCGACTTAATAGAGGAAAGGTCCTTGAGAATTGAATTAAGCACTTGCACCAGGAAAGGCCCAAAAAGTTTCCAGGTCGCACTAAAAAAGGAATACGGAATGCCATCTAATCCAGGGCTGGACTGGCGACGGCCATCCGCCGACAGAAACTTCTTAACTTCATCTTCGGAAAAGGGACGGGTGATAGACAGGTCAGCGTCTGCAGTGAAAGATCTTAGTGCCTCGATCCAATGCCTCGTGGCGTCGGATGGAAAGAAAAATGGGAGTGGGAGGCGGACAAGATGCAAGAGTCAGATTCCACGGTCCCAACTTCCATCACCAAGCGATGACATCTTTTCTTGTTGCATGGCGCCTCTCCTCGGCGAACACAGCTGATGACATATGCCTGACGTGAGACGCCCAGGACAATTTGGCCCTGAGAGCTGCGCCGGCGGCCTTGGGGATCTTTAGAGCGTTGATCCTGCTCATCACCTGACGGATGTCATCAGCAATACTCCCCCTTTCGGATGGAACAGCCGGAGGAGACGCAGGATTTCTTGTAGCATGAGGAGATAGCGCCGTTTGCGTCTGGCAGCATCCAACCCAATCTTTCTGAAGAAACAACGAAGCTTGATTTTAATGGCAAGCCACGAAGCCAGCGACGGAGGCAGGTTGTAGAGATGTCTTTCCACAAATTGAACGAACATTCCCTTGGATTCATCGATGTCAAGCAGAGAAACGTTCAGGAACCAGTTGTTTAAAGCAGTACCTGCAGTGGGAGCTGGGATTGGAGGGCTCCATGACCACCAGATGGCACTGTGGTCGGAAAACGAGCATGGAATGACCTCCAATGAACCCGGCGCGCCAGCAAAAACATCGTCCACGAGGAAATTTTTTGATGATGGTAAAAGTCGATGTTTTTTTAAAGGAAGAAAGACCTCCCCCAGGAGACACCACTCACTACTTACACTCAAGGAACTCTTCTTATGGTTGCAGCGTGGCAGGGTAGCAGAACGGAAGTGAGGAAAAAATTTCATGTAAAAGAATTGATACTTTTGGGGCAACAATCTGAAGGCACACGGCTAGCACGTAGTGACAATGAGAAGTCACTTCCAACAGCGTGAGTATGTAAATAGTAGAACATCAATAAAATTTTCCTCAACAAAGAAAGATTAAAATTATATTGTTAGCCACATTAAAAAAATTACTAAGTTATCAACATTATAGAAAACTAATTGTCTTATGATCAAAATATCAACTAAATATTTATGATCAAAATTAATTTCACAGAAACACTTCTATGTAAAAAATAAACAAGCAAAAGAGGGATTCCAACGTATTTACCTACGTAAATAACTCTATGTACCTATTGTAACGTGCCGTTATTTTTTTTTTATTTAGGTTTTAGTAGCCTTTTTATAAGAATTTTTGGAGTCACTTCTACTATTAATTTCTGGATCTCTGCTTGTTGGGTTCCTTTTTATCACTCAAGTAAAGTGTGTCTTAAACACTCCCCTCCCGTGTTGTATCTTTCTAGCTTTCCACTTTACCGTTATTCCTGGTTTCTGTCGCGAGTAGCTTTTCCCAAAACTGGGGTGCTCATCGGTTGTCTCGAACGTGAGCTTTGTTTATTAGATGCTTAATTAATTATTATTACGGAGGTTACAGTGTTCCCCCTCCTTTTTATATATTAAAGGGTACACATGACGCGCTCTGTTCGCGTTGTTCTTGGGTTAATGATATCTCATTTGGGGAGTTATTCGTTCTATTTGATTTTGTCCTCGCGCTAAATAATTTTTTTTTTCAGTGGGATTTATTTATTTATTGACCGAGATCGCGATTTCTCGTGTGTTGAGTTATTATTATCGCTATTTCGTGTCATCGCTTGTTTATTCCGTGATGAATATTTTTGCGCTTGACGGACAAATGGATAGTTAATTCCCCGTTGAGTCAATTATTTTAAGCATCTAGTTTTGGCTCGTTCTTCGTCGCGTCATTTTTTTGACTCGTCTGGTTCGTTATCCGATGAAACTTTTTCCGTTATATATTAATAAACTTTAGATGCGTCCCTCTCTTTGATTTTCCAGTCTGCAATTAGATTTTTTTTTTCGCTTAACAATTTCCTTTAAGTTATAAGGAAATTTGGTTTTCGGGTTTTCTCCCTTTGACAAAGGATAGACGAAGATTTTCGCCTTTGGCTATAGTTATTGGATGTATTATTTATTGTTAAAAGAAGTATAATTATCCAATTCTTTTTAATTTGCTTTGTAAACTAAAAAATGATTTTTTTTTTACTACAATACTTTTACGTTGGTTTCTTACCAATGTTATTGTTAGTTACGCGTGCGTGCCCTCTATTCGCTTAGTTTTTCATTGTTCAAACGTTCCGTTGTATTCGACTAGCTGTCTTCTTTTCCTTGAACTCGGATGTCGTGTCGCGCGCCCGCGATATTTAAATTTTCTTCTGATTTTTGTAATTTCTCGGTCTTGAAAATAATATCAGACATAAATAGCAAACCAGCAAGAGAAGTAACATCAGCTCCTCAGCCTTCTCTTGAGACAGGAGATGGCTTTCCTTTGGAAAACAAACTTACTAACTTAGGACACCAACGACCTTTACTTTAACTCATGAACGGGTAGCCCGTGTTTGATTTCTACATTGGATCTCGCCCAGTCGCATCTCAGGACCATGACGTTCATCACAGCTTCCTTCCCGGTTCTTCCCTTTTGCGTAATTGAAGTGGTTCAAGCATTACGTCTTCGTGAGAGCGTCCACTAACTTATCGTCGAACGGTTCCAGTTGCGATCACGTCCTTTTAAGATAAGTTTTCGCCCCAGCGATCTTTGAATTTGTGCTTTTCTTCAGATGTTTCCAGAGTGGACCTTCTCTTGTTACGGATAATCCACTTATGTCCCGATTTATCGTCTTTTAAATCGACTTTGTGAAATGTCACGCAAATTTTTTTTATTGTAGCAATGTCACTTTTGTTTCGTTCGATATGATGGACTCTCTCAACAATCTCACCGAGTCATAGTTTCATTTTATTTTTGTTTTTTTTATCCTTTTCCTGATTTTATTATTATAATCTGTTCTTCCTGATCATTGGAAATGATACTTTTGTTTTAAACAATTT
This sequence comes from Rhysida immarginata, assembly GCA_023313115.1. NCBI lineage: Eukaryota > Metazoa > Arthropoda > Chilopoda > Scolopendromorpha > Scolopendridae > Rhysida > Rhysida immarginata. Next base: position 37,918 of record JAHWFO010005713.1, on the reverse strand, counting down.
TCTTTATAATTATTTTTGTTTTCTTTTTCCAGGACCTTGTCCATGTTGTCGCCAACGTCTGTCCTTCTCCCGCCCTTCGTTATTCGTAAGAACCTGTTTGTCCGTCTTTGCCCTTCATTTTTCCGTTACCATCTGTTATTGTTTCTGTCGTCTCTATTCTAGTTATATTTTGTATCTCGTTCTTAGGTTCCGTTCGGAGGAGGTCCCGGGTTTATTGTTTAAATTTTTTTTTCCTAAGCTTTCTTGTATCCCTTTTTTTTTACTTTTTGGGATTGTTAATTTTTTTTTCCCACTATTTCTAATTTTTTATGTTTTAAAAAAAAAGAGGAAGAAAATGATTTTTTTTTATTTCCAGTTTGTATTTTCCTATGATGTTTTCTTTTGATGGTCTCGCTTGTTTACAGTGTGGGCGTTTCTTCATGACCTTTCCGGACTTCCACCACTCCTCCGAGCCTTGTGCGAATCGACTTCTTCCACTCGACTAGTCCGTTCTGCCCTCGCCTTCGATCGGTCTTTGATTGTTACGCCCTCGGTTGGCTCGTCGCTCCAGCACCTTTGACTATTGCGAGAGTTTGTTCACCCCGCTTCTCCTCTGAGACCATTTTCAGTTTTTCTTTATTCTATTTTATCTATGTTCGTCTACTGTAATAAAGGAAAATATTTATTTGGAATTCGCTTTTTCTACTTTTTGATTTTCTTATTCTTAGCTTTGGGGTTGTTTTGAGTGGGGGTTAGTCATTCAAGTATTTATTGGGGGTTATTTCGCAGTGTAGGTTTTTTCTCCTAGGTGTCTCTCAAACTCAACCTTATTTGTGGGACCTCTTTTGGCTCCTTCAAGTAAGTGTTATTAATTTATCTCCGCGGTTACCCTGGGTACTGGTTACTGTTTTTTCTTTTAGTCAAGGGGAGGGTTTTTTAGTCTTTTACGCTTTGTTTTTGAAGCGTTGGCTGTACGTGCGGGTAAACGCAATTCGCCTTTACTAGCACGTTACACTATATATATATATATATATATATATAACTATGTAGTCAGCTAACCAAAAAGAATATATAAAAAAAACAATCAATGTCTGTTTATCCATATTCTACTCAAAGTTAAACAAATGTACAAAGTTCCAAATGTAAAACAATAAGTCAAGAATCCAGTTTTATTACAAAAAGGATAAGGAGAAAAGAAAATCTACTCAACCAAACTCTACACAATGCCATGAAAAATTATTCAAAATTAGGGAAAACATTTAGGACCAAACCCCATCAAAATTCATTCATAAAAAAATAATTAGGAAATTAATTAATTAAGATATGAAAATTAAAACATCTTATGGTGATAATGACGCACACGGGCTAAACTATAATAATAAAGTGAATTGATAAATGAAAGATCATTAGAATTAAGAATATTATGACAAAGTTGGGGCAAAACAAGAAAATTAATTGATACGTCGGCCGACCAAAGGAAAATCATGGCAAAGAGTCGCTTGAGGTAAATTAAATAATCTGATGGGAAAATATTCCAACATCACATAATAATGAAAAAAATACACTGTATTCCCGTGCGAAAGTCTTGAAGTCATTGTTGATGCTGCTTCACTGAACAATCGCAAAAATCCTCATTAAACAAAGCAAACAACGACGTCACAATTTTTAAAGCGAGGCTAACGAGAAATACAGGATCCGGCACTGAAAAGTCACATGATCAAAATAGGTCTAGCAACAATCCAACCTTCATTGTTTCCAACAAACGAAAAAACACCGATTGTTAATATACAAAATAGAAACAATTAAAGTTACATTGTTAATAGACCTATCTTGGTCAGGTGACTTTTCAGTGCCGGAGCCTGTCTTTCTCGTTAGTCTCGTTTTAAAGCTGGCAAAAATCCCATTAAGTTTCAGGTAAATTGAATTTTTAGAATAAAATGCAATGGAAAGGAAGAAAGAAAAAATAAAATCCATTCTTGGTGGCTGCTTCAATCATAAAATAAACCTACTGTCAAAATTTCATGTAATTAGCTTCAGCGGTTTCGGCTCGGCGATGATGAATCAATCAGTCAGGACATGTTATTTTATATACGAGGCCTCTCCGAAAAGTATCCGGATTGAGGCTACAAAAAAGTAAAACTCGCTGCATCTTTTTTCTATCCGGATCGAGGCTAACGAGAAAGACAGGCTCCGGCACTGAAAAGTCACCTGACCAAAATAGGTCTATTAACAATGTAACTTTTATTGTTTCCATCTTGTATTTTAACAATAAGTGTTTTTTCCTTTGTTGGAAACAATGAAGATTGAATTGTTAATAGACCTATTTTGGTCAGGTGACTTTTCAGTGCCGGAGCCGAATGGTGTGACGACATTTCTGCTGATGACGTAATGAAATTTGCAACTGTTAAGAGTGCCGCGTGCAATTGTTGTAACACGCTAAAGCAGAACGTTTTTCTTTTCTCAACGCGTGGTGAAAATGACAGAAAACATTGAGCAACGACATTGCAACAAACTTTGTTTTAAAGTCGGTAAAACCGCAACAGAGTGTTATGAATTGCTAAAACAAGCATTTCCGAAGATCAAAAAAGCGCTCAAAGGGCGAAAGGATCTTCGCAGTAATTGTGAACCCCTTCTGCGCATGCCTGACGGATTTTAAAACATCGCCTCATCATGTCAGGGACTCCTCGTCTCCTGCACAGAAGCGGCTAGCGACACGGTAGAACATGACGTCATGGCAAGTTCCTCTAACCGTGTTTAAATTTAACAAACTTTTACCACTCTCGGCGCTTCGCGCCTTACGTCGGCCCTGCGGGCCTCATTCAATGAGGCTCATTGGTCACTGTTTTCCGTTACTCGAACGTCTTCGGCGTTCTGTCTACGACGTCCCCCTCCGGGGGTAAATAATTGATATATACCCCAACTTATTTGGTTACAGGGGGCAGTTGGTTTCCCCTCGGCCGGTTAGAGGAACTTGCCATGACGTCATGTTCTACCGTGTCGCTAGCCGCTTCTGTGCAGGAGACGAGGAGTCCCTGACATGATGAGGCGATGTTTTAAAATCCGTCAGGCATGCGCAGAAGGGGTTCACAATTACTGCGAAGATCCTCTCGCCTCAAAGGACGGAGATTTGTGGATGTGGAGATGACAGCTTAGCGACTCGAAGCTTTTGGCCATCCCAATGGAGGCATTCCGTACTTGTTTCGACCAATGGCGGCAAATCTAGGCTAAATGCGTTGCTGCAGACGGTGCTTATTTTGAAGGTGACTAAACATTATTAAGAGTTCGAACCGTATTTTTTTTGTATTTTCAATCCGGACAGGTCTCGTATATAGATAAAAGATCAACACCACATAGACAGAAGGCCTGATAGCGGAAACGTCATGCATTGTTACATCATCACTAGTCGACCAAATTTAGGGCTTATTATTGGAAAAAATTGGATTAACAATAGTCGACTAGTGAAGATGTAACCAAGGAATTAAATCAAGAGGAAGTGAAAGCCATTGTTTAGTGGCATACACTTGTTCGTCGAGCTTGACTTCGCAAAGCGCAAAGCATCTTGGGATAGAAAACGGACAATCAAGGTTTTTGCACGCTGGTAAAATATTGTATTTTAGATAACTCTGCCTCTGATTTATTGACTACGTGCGTATCGACTTTTGTTAACGTTTCAATGAAAAACCTATTTAATATAATTAATAACAATCATCGTTTAAAATTTTCGTTTCTCGTAGGAGGAACATTGAGTTTCGATTTTCGTAAAATCGAAACCATTTTTCTTCCAGCAAATGGATTATTCATATTTTAGGGCCGTTACTGTTTAGCTCTATTATATTTTAAGTTTAATACAACTTAACTTAACGAAGACTAACAAAGTTTCAGCCCGTCAGCAGCTTACAACATACGGTTTGGCTGCCGAGTTTGTCCGCAAACATTGCATTTCCGGAAGCTAACCTCGGGTCATCGCTTTCATTTCCTCTTTATTTAATTCCTTGATGTAACAATGTTTGACCTTTCGTTATCAGGCCTTCTGTCTAGGTGGTGTTGTAAAAGATACACTCTATTCCCTCGCAGTCATTGTTGATGCTGCTTCACGGAACAATCGCAAAACGTCCTCATTAAACAAAGCAAACAAAGACATCACGATATTTTATCGCTGGCAAAAATCCCATTCAGCTCAAAGTAAATTGAATTTTAAAAATAAAATACCATAAATAGGAAGACAGTAAAATAAAAACCGATTAAACTGGCGCATTAGTAAACCATTACTTACCTACACTATGCTCAGTTTATATTTTATAACGTTTCAAAATCTATCCTATTGTCGTTACAGCCCACTTTTCAAACTGGCTTCCCGATTTATACGACCGATAAAAAAAAACAATCGAGGTTATAAAAATGAATAAAAGCCATAGTTTTTTTGAACAAGGTAGACAGTAAAAAATGATCGCTTGGAATTTATGTTTGCTGACATGAATAAAGAAACAAAGAAAAGAAAACTTTAATATAATAAACTACACAATCCAGTCACAATAATATGATCACCCCCTACGTTCAACGTCAGCGGAAAATGGTTACGTCCAGAAGGTACAGTCAACCAAAGGAAATAATCCACACGAGTTTAAAACTTAATATTACATTTCATGCTACTGTGTTGTTTTAATAGCTTTTTTAATTATAATTATTTAAATTTAATAATCTTAATAATGTTAACTCTAAATGTAATATTAAATTATTAAAAGTAAATTAATATTGAAACGGTAAAACTTAGAGTAAAATTCAAGTGTGGATTATTTCCCTTTGACGACTGTACATACCAGTATCTGAGGTTGGGAGGTAAAGGAAGGATATCAGAGGGAAGCAGAAAACATTGCAATTCTTGAAGTATTGGCGAAACGTAACGATTTATCTGACCTCCAAAAGGAATGATCATCGCTTTTCGAGACAAGGGCGGCAGTATTTCCGAAACGGCAAGTTTTGTGAACTATTCGCGTGCAGCCGTGATGAAAGTATACCGTGCATAGAGGAATAGCAATACCCAAAATCAGCGACGTGCCTTGTGTTGGGCACCACATGCCATAGATCACAGAGGTGAACGACGGCTACGGAGATGCGTGCAAGCCAACAGTCGTGCAACCGTGGACCAGCTGACCTCCCAGATAACCCAAACGGCTACAAATTTTGTATCCTCAACGACAGTTCAGCGAACGTTGGTGGGCCCCCGGGGGCCGGGGCTTCACAGCAGACGGCTGTTAACAGACGACAAAGACTGACATTTGCACGCCAGTACCCCAAATGGACACCAACAGAGTGGCTAAAAATGACTTTTTCCGATGAATCACGGTTTAAAGGTAAACTCCACGGAAAAAATCAACTTTATTTTTGTTGCATCATAACATTAATCCAGGTTAATAGAGTATTTATCATTCAAAATTTTTCGATTTTTCCTAATATTTTATTAAGAAAAATGCCTCGGAAAATTGAAAATTTGCGTGTGATCTTCCATTCCTTCTCCACAGAACACGGCGGAAAAAGCTGTCATTTCCTGCCGCGAGGACCTTGGGGAATTTCGTCGCCGAGATTCTAATCGCTTAGAACGATTCTACATATCGTAAGATTTTGCTAACCTGTTTTATGTCGGAATGCCTTCAATTTGTTCTCTGTTTGGATGTGTAAATAGACAGTCGGATAGAAATTTCACGTTTCATAGATTTCCAGAATCAGAATCGTTTAAAAAACAGTGGATTAGTTTTTGACAGCCGGGGAACTGGTATCCAACTCCAAACAGCATTGTGTGCTCATTTTGAAGCGTCTTGCTTTGTCTACTCATCCGCCGTTTAAAATTCAGTATCAATTCAGACAAGAAATTCGCCGAAACTAAATCACGTATAAGGTGGAACTAGATGCTCTTACAACTCTAAACGGCTCTGGCGTTCTTCAAGAACAACGACCGCAACAGCACTCGTTAAAAGCCGAAGGAATGAGGAGGTAAACCTATCTGCTGTGTAAGGTACACGCCGCCCTAATGTGCACACGGTTTAATGCATAGGGCTGTATATCGCAGAAGTTGCAGTAGCATTTAATTCTGCTAACGGCCCTTATATATCGCTGTCACTGTTATTAAAATCGCAGTCGTCACTACCGGTCTTGTTTCATATACATAGTCCATTGCGATGCCCAACTGACAACTAACCGGGCATCCAAAGCGTGACGTCACGAATTCGAAACTCCTTCGCACTTCTCGGCAACTTGTGACGTAACAGTTGCCGAACCATGGCGCCAGTGTCTATCGCAGGGGGAGAGGAAAAAATGAACGTTTTTTATATATTTTATCAATTTTGAGTACGAATTGAAAATTTTTATACATGCTACGTTGTTATTGAGACTTTCATCTTTCATTTTAAACAAAGTTGTTTTGGATGTGGAGTTTCCATTTAAGCTCCATCGGACAGATGGGCGATGGCGTATACGGCGTTCAGCGTCAGAAAACAAGCACCCTGCAACACGTGCCGCAAGGGTCCAGGCTGGAAGAAGCAGCGTTATGGTCTGGAGAATGTGTTCATGGCATTCCCTGGGTGCACTCACCATTGTGGACGGCACCATGGATCAATGGAAGTAGGGATCTGTCCTTTCGGACCATGTCATCCCTACGATGGCATTAAAAACAAGAATGATTTTACCGCCAAAGCGGATAAAGGGAGCACATTTTCTATTTATAGCATCGCACATGGATATATAGAATTAACCAACATTTTAAAACACTTGAGAGTAAATAAATAAATATGAAAACTAAATTGTAAATTACTATTTAAATAGGCTAACGTATAGAGAGAATTTAAAAGAATAAACTTGAAGAATGAAAGGTAAATGGAGAGTGAAGTTATTCCTCATACACAAGTTCTTTAATTTGTAAGAATTCTCACATAATGTTAAACGAAGTGAGCCTCAATTGCTGAAGCGTTATGTGTAAGCATCTATTAGATTTTCATATTAAATTACTAAAGTCTTATTGAAGCAAGCGATTAACTACTATTAAATTAATTAGTAATGAGTTTTAGATACCATTAAGCCTAAGAGTACTATACTCTTGATTCAAATAAGCTATGGATAACAAGAGATCTAATAACGCGTAAGGAGTTGGTTGATATATTACACGCCATATCTTAGCATTAAAAGTTCTATAAATTCTGTATTGTACCATTAGGGCACGTGCTACAAAACCAATTGCCACTATCATTATTTACTCTTGATAGTCACTCATGGCACGTTGTTACGAGTCGTTTGATATATTACATGCCATATCTTAGCATTGAAAGTTCCAAGGTTACCATATGGTACCATCGGGGACCATTAGGGCACGTGCTACTAAACCAATAACTATTATCATTATTTACACGTGATATTCACTCATGGCACGTTATTACGAGTCGTTTGATCTATTACATGCCATATCTTAGCATTGAAATTACCAATTGTACCATATGGTTCCATAGGGCACCATTAGGGCACGTGCTAGTAAACCAATAACCATTATCATTATTTTCTCGTGATATTCACTCATTACATGTTGTTACGAGTCGTTTGATATATTACATGCCATATCTTAGCATTGAAAGTTCCAATGGTTCCATAGGGCACCATTAGGGCACGTGCTAGTAAACCAATAACCATTATTATTATTTTCTCGTCATATTCACTCATTACATGTTGTTACGAGTCGTTTGATATATTACATGTCATATCTTAGCATTGAAAGTTCCAATGGTACCATATGGTTTCATAGGGCACCATTAGAGCACTTGCTACTAAACCAAAAACAATTATCATTATTTTCTCATGATATTCACACATTACATGTTGTTACGAGTCGTTTGATATATTACATGCCATATTTTAGCATTGAAAGTTCCAATGGTTTCATAGGGCACCATTAGGGCACGTGCTACTAAACCAATAACCATTATCATTATTTTCTCGTGATATTCAGTCATGGCACCTTGTTACGAGTCGTTTTATATATTACATGCCATATCTTAGCATTGAAAGTTCCACTGGTTTCATAGGGCACCATTAGGGCACGTGCTACTAAACCAATAACAATTATCATTATTTTCTCAGGATATTCACTCATTACATTTTGTTACGAGTCGTTTGATATATTACATGCCATATCTTAGCATTGAAAGTTGCAATGGTTTCATAGGGCACCATTAGGGCACGTGCTACTAAACTGTTAACCATTATCATTATTTTCTCGTGATAGTCACTCATGGCACGTTGTTACGAGTCGTTTGATATATTACATGCCATATCTTAGCATTGAAAGTTCCAAGGTTACCATATGGTATCATAGGGCACCATTAGGGCACGTGCTACTAAACCAATAACTATGATCATTATTTTCTCGTGATATTCACTCATGGCACGTTATTACGAGTGGTTTGATATATTACATGCAATATCCTAGCATTGAAAATTCCAATGGTACCACTTGGTACCATTAAAACACGTACTACTAAACAATTCAGACATCACTATATACCGTTATATTCATTCATGAGACATCCTTGCACGTACACGTGCCATTAGACCGATACTTGCTATCACTAGTTACTCTTTTATATTCGTTCATGATATGTTGTGACAATTTGTTTGATATATTACTTGCCATATCTTGTTATAGGAAATGTTTAAGAGGGTATCATTTTTTTAATTTAAGCACGTGCTATTTGAGCACGTACTTATTCCTGCTATCTCACGTTCGTACTTCTGCGTACTCTGTCCCATTTTAATGGATTGGTGAAAACAGACTGTGAAAAAGTTAATTCGTTTTCAAGTTATCGTAATAAATGCTAAGCTCCCTAGGAATAAAAAAATTCTCTTGATTTAGGGACCGAACTGCCCTTTTAATAATCGTCAAACACGTGCATCCTGCACGCACACCATCTCATTAATGTTTAAAGCACGCGCAGAACCGAACCCATGTTCTCAACACGCGTTTTACCAAATGCGAGGATAATTCGTTTCTTCCAGCAATTCAAGACATGATTGAATGAATTGTGAGATTGCAATACATGTAATTCAATACATGCAACGCAATGAATTGTGGGATTGTCTACAGACGGACGGACGGACGGACAGCTGGACAAACCGATCACATAAGCACATTTCTATATATAGAAAATGTGCTAAAAAGTTTAAAATCGTTTCTTGTCAACTACAAGTAATAGCATTTTGCATGAGGATAAGAACTAATAACTAGAAAAAAGTAATAAATTAAAGTAATAAATTAAAGTAATAATAATAATCAAATGTTTTATTTTCTGATTTTCGACAGGTTTTACCAATTTTAATTGTCACTTTCTCTGCCTTCCACATCTGGTAAAATCAAAAGTTGCAAAATGTCTTTAGATAAATGTCTTTTCTTTTTCGACGGTAGAATTCACAAGCTGGAAATCAAGGGATCTGAAGTCACAAGCAGAAGATTGAGGAAATCTTCATTGTATGCGGTTCTTGAGATTTTTTTTAGTGTGTCTTGTTCTAAAGCTTTTCATATCTTTATTTCTTGCTTTTTGTGCTTCTTTGAAAGCTGGCCTATCGGAACCATCCCTGCAGATAATGTGATGAACCATGAATGAGAATTTTGTGCACACTTGCTGGTATAACGATGTTTACATAATTTTTGACTTATAACATGGCGGTTTCAAAGGCATAGTTATCAAATTTATTGAGATGTATCTTGTAACCTGAAGACAAAATGTTAAGGACAACACCAAATCGGTGGATAATTTCTACATTAATTCTGGTTTTTTGAAAAATCGAAGTTGAAAAGTTGAAGCGAACCGCGTTCAACCTACTGCGCAAATTTTGACACTAACATGAGGGAAAACGCATTTTACTTACAAAATTTCACAAAATCGCAGCAAATTTTCTTAAAATCGTACTCTACGCAAGATAAGCGTAGACAATAATTTTTTTTGTAGCTCACGATGTTAAAAGAAAAATTAACTTTTTCATTTTAGAATAATAATTGGATGCTCTATGAGGATTTTTATACACGACATACCTCAGATGTTTAAATTATTGATGAAAAATAGGAAAGAAGATTCCACAGCCTGGCGTAATAATCGTTAAAGAACTGGGTACTGCTCCAGCCAGCCCTAAAGGCAATAGATAGCGTAATGCTTCCATGTCCGCAGTGGCGTAATTGGCTGGCGCATCTGCACGGTGAGCAGAAGATTCCTGGTTCGATCCCAGACTGTGAAATTTTCTTTCCTATTTTTCATCAATAATTTTTCATTTTGTGAAACGTTATCATATGAAAAACGTACGTAGAGGAAAAAACGAAACAACTAATCCACACGAAAATTTTTAATGACACAGATGTACAGTCAACCAAAGGAAATAATCCACACGAGTTTAATACTTAATATTGCATTTCATGCTAATGTGTTGTTTTAATAGCTTTTTTAATTATAATTATTTAAATTTAATAATCTTAATAATGTTAACTCTAAATGTAATATTAAATTATTAAAAATAAATTAATATTGAAACGGTAAAACTTAGAGTAAAATTCAAGTGTGGATGACTGTACATCTCGGGGGCTACGCTCCCTTCAACAATGAGCGAGTAACAACGTGAAGACACTAGCAATTTATAACATACAGAAACCATTCAAACAATATTAATCACCAACCGAAAAAGAAAGCAACCAATCACAAGAAAAAAAACCTTTGAAAAAACCACCAAACGGTTACAAGGACTCAAACTGATACAAGAGACTAAAGATTAGACAACGGTTAAAAGAACCTAACCTGACAAAAACTCAACACGACTTTGTAATAAATTTTGCTAAGGGCCATCCTCACGATTCAGGAGTTGACTGGTTTCTTTGTTTTTTACAATCTCAATTGGCTCTAAAAAGTTTAACAATTTTACGTCTTTACATGTATGAACAATTTCAAATAATTCAGTTGAATAATCATGTTTTTCACTTAAGATATGATCCGCGAACGACGACACCCCTAATTTCACATTTGTTACACAGGCGATATGCTTTTTCATTCGTTTATTCACACACATTGCAGTACATTTAAACTTATAAACACCTCAGCATTTTTCTATTGGGATCCTGTTTTTTATCGTGCTTAATTTTCTCTTGATAATATTATTACGAGGCTGAGTCAAATGAAAACCGGAAAACCGCTGTAGAAAATCGAAAACCACTCCCATTGCGACCAAACCCAGTACACTTGTGCGTGGACTCTCCCATCATGAATTGACCCAGCGGCGCCATACGGACGTTTCAAATATGGCGGTCTCTCTGTGGGAATGCACCAAAGAAGAGCAGCGTGGAGTGATCCGTTTCTTACACAGTGAAGGCACGAAACCAATAGAAATCCATCGACGCATGGTGCTGCATGTGTATCGCAGACCCAGGTGTGCTAATGGTATAAAGAATTCAGCAGCGGCACAATAGGTTTGGCGGACGCGCCGAGGCCAGGCCAGGCACGTCGTCTTGTGACAGCCGAGGCGATTGCAGCGGCGGAGGAGATGATTCTGCAGGGTAGACGGGTCACCATCGATGACATTGCAACGGCATTACAGGTCAGTCATGGCTCTGCTCAGCATATTGTCCATAATGAGCTGAAATACCGGAAAGTGGCCGCAAAATGGGTCCCTCGTCGGCTGACGCCCGAAATGAAGGAGAGGCGAGTCGATGCCTGCCAGGAGCTGCTGCGCCTCTATGAACTTGAAAGTGAACCTTTTTGGAGCGGATTGTGACTGGAGACGAGTCCTGGGTCCATCACTACCAACCACAGACCAAGCGTTCCAGTAAGGAATGGCGGCACTCGACATCACCAAAGCCGAAAAACTTCCGCAACCAGCCATCCGCAGGAAAGTGATGCCGACCTTGTTCTGGGACCACAAGGGTCCCATAGTGGAACATTACATGGATAATAGCAAGACGGTGACCAGTGACACCTATTGTGAATTGGTGCGTGACATTCTGAAACCTGCTATACGCATCAAGCGCCGCGGACTCCTCTCAACAGGCGTTCTCATCCAGCATGACAACGCACGACCTCATATAGCTCGTGCGACCGTGGCGACTATCCAGGACTTGCGTCTGGAGTGCTTGCCCCATCCTTCTTACTCTCTCGACCTCGGGCCCTCCGACTTCCACATCTTTGGCTCACTAAAGGACTCCTTAGGTGCCACAAGTTCGCGACCGACACGGAGCTGAAACAGGCGGTGCATGAGTGGCTTCACGCGCAATCAAAAGATTTTTTCCCGAGGTATCCATGCCCACCCGACTCGGTGGCGGTTTGGTTGGTTTGTTTGGTATTAACGTCCTTTTCAACTGCCATAGTCATTTCAGGACGGCGTTATAGGGGCCGCAAATTTTGCCTCGCAAGGGTTCTTTAACGTGCAGCCGGCAAACGACTACATGGGACCAACGGCTTTACTTCCTTTCCGAAGGAAGTGCGTGATCTCAGGATTTTCCCCCTGAAAAAATCCTCGTCGTCCTCGGCTGGGGCCGAACCCGCGTCCACGGGCATCAGAAGCGATCACGCAACCCCTGAGCCACCGAGGCCGATGACTCGGTGGCGGAAAGGCATCGAAAAGCAGGGGGGGGGGGCTACATTGAAAAATAGTGTACTTGTTCCATTTTTTCAATCTATTGTTGTAGGGTCGGATTAAAATATTTTTGTAGTCATTTTTTTCCTTTTTCCCAGCGTAGTAATGTCTTCAATATTGATATGCTTACTGATTTTTCTGCCTATTCTATCCATAATTTTTACATCGTATCCATTAAACCTCGCATATGATTTAATTATATTAAATTCCTTGTTTCTTCCATTCTCACTAAGAGATAATAAAACAGTCCTTTTGATCTGGTGATGAAAGGCCCCTACTTCTGTGAAACACAATGATTGGAGTCTTCTTTCATATACATTGAGGTGAAGTTACGTTTCCTGTATACCTCAAGGTTTAAACTGTTCCCAGGCCACATGACGAGTAGGTTTAAGGACGGCAACTTTTTGTCTTCTTCTTCCTCCAAAATGAACTGTATACAGGGTGTTTCAAAATTATGTACAATAAATTTAGTGACATATTCTTCAGGTCAAAAGAAGACGAAAATGTTCTATAGCACTTTGTCTGGAAACGATTTGTTTGCGAGTAATCCAATATCATACAGTAGGGAAGCACGGTAGTTAGCGGACGATATTTTAGCAGTTCCAGCGTTTCGACCCAACACTAGGTTGAGTGGTTTGTTTCATTTAAACCTATTTTAGGGTTGTTCCATTAGTTGTGTACGGTTGTTTCCATTACTGTACATCCACTAGGAATATCAATTTCAGAACGTTTGCGTGCTTTGACATACGCATTACGATTTACGTAAAAAAAAAGTCATGTACACGTATTCCAGTGCAGAATACACTGACATGCACCTAATGTATGGTCTTGCGGACGGAAATACTGTGGAAGCAAGAAGACTCTACCAAGAACGCTTTCCGAATAGACGTTTGCCAAATAACCGAACATTTGTATCTGTCGACAGACATTTGAGGGAGCGTGGTTCCTTTGGCCGTCAAACAGGACAAGGGTGGCCTGTAGCACATTCTCCGGATGAGGAGGATGTGATAATTGACATCATACATGATGAACTACAGGCAAGCACCCGTCGTATTTGTTCCATGGTACACATTCCGCGCTCATCTGTTTGGCGCATTCTTCACCGTCAGCTTTTGCATCCATACCACCTGCAACTGGTTCAGGCACTGAACCCAACGGACTATCCACACCGACAACGATTTTGCCAATGGATACAATGTCGTCATGCTGCAGATCCTAGTTGTCTCAGCCAGATACTTTTCACGGACGAAGCAACCTTCACCCGGACAGGAATCGTAAATTCTCACAACCAGCACCATTGGGCAATGCTAACCCGCATGTTACCAGAGCTCAAGCGCATCAAGAGCGTTTCTCCGTGAACATTTTGTGTGGAATTGTCGGAATTAACTTAATTGGCCCTTATGTGTTGCCGCCACGATTGACTGGGCGAACGTATCTTTTGTTTCTGCAGAATGCATTGCCAGAATTACTGGAAGATGTTCCCCTTTTGATAAGATCTCGTAACATGTGGTTCATGCATGATGGCGCTCCAGCACATTTCAGCCGTGTTGTGCGAGCACACCTTAATGCTGCATACACGAATCGGTGGATAGGTCGAGGTGGACCGGTGCAAATATACTTGAAATTCTGTAGAGGTGTTGCAAAATAAACGGCAATTATCTAAGAGGGAAGATGCTATAAAAATTCATTTCCTTATTAGGAGCTTTAGCATAAAAGCTACTTATAAGAATGCGCCCTTGGTCTGTACGTTTATCCGACCGTCCGGCCGTCTGCCGTTTGCACGATAACTTGAAAACGGATTAACTTTTTCAAATTCTGTTTTCAGAAATATAACCATCAAAGTCTTAGCTCGGCCGTATCAACTTTTCAGAGTTTTTCCTGGACCCCTTCAAGTCGAATTCACGTGCTAAAATACTGAGTGTAAAGAATACCAAGCTAATGACATGTCATATAACAATCGATTTATTAAGAAGGAATACATTGTTACTTTCTATTCATCTTTTAAGCATTAATGACATCGGCGCGCGCAGGTGAAATCGCTTTGTCGACGCACGATTGCTCAAGTGCTTAAATCTATATTCAGTTGCGAAAGAATGGAGTTATTTATTGGTTTTGTAATGGCTTAACTGTGTACCCCTTCATAATTTCTACATTTTTTTGAGGTAGAAGGTTGAAATTCGGAATGTAGCTTCCTATGGGCATGCCCATCTGCACTATTTAATTTGGTTTTAATTGGTACACTGGGGTCGGAATTAGGGGGGTGGGATTCAGATAGGACAACATATCTATGTGCTATTTAGATACGTAAAGGCGTGAAATTCGGTATCCAGATTCCTCTAGGCAAGATCTACAATACTATGAAGTTTAGGCCCAGGTGTTCCATTGGGGTCGGATTTGGGGGGGTGGTAGTCACGTGCTCTTTAGAACTATGCCAACATATGGCTTGTGATATATCATACATTCGGAAATGATGAGAAAGGAAAGAAAATACGAGCTTTTTTACATTTCCTGCATATTACGTTCGAGAAAATTAATTTTTGATTAAAAAACTTGGGGAGAGGTAAAAAAAAAAGTGCAGATAAAGAGGTAAAAATGGATGACTTCAGAATCGGCTACTTGCCTTACCCTACTCGGGGGGAGGTGGAGGGGGGATTAATTTTTTTAATAAATGTATAAATGTATTTCCCCTTCACTGCTAAAGCTTCTTCTTAGAATGTTTACAAGATTTTATTCATTATCAAATATCCGTTGATATATTTTCAAATATGATACAATACGCATGGTATGCATCAAAATTAATACTAGAAAGAAATTTTTTTTCAAATGTTAATGAAGTTCGCTTTCCTAAAAATATACGTTCGTTGAAATGTTTGGTATTAACGTCCTTTTCAACTGCTATGGTCATTTCAGGACGGCGTTATATGGGCCACAAATTTTGTCTCGCAAGGGTTCTTTAACGTGCAGCCGGCAAACGACTACACGGGACCAACGGCTTTACTTCCCTTCCGAAGAAAGTGCGTCATCTCAGGATTTCTCCCTGAAAAATCCTCGCCGTCCTCGGCCGGGATCGAACTCGCGTACTCGGGCATCAGAGGCGATCAAGCAACCGCTGAGCCACCGAGGCCGATTTGTCGAAATGTAATTGTGATGCGTGTGCATTTACAAAATACGCTTTATGCAGAAAATATTTATGTTTTGTATCATTCGGAGCAACGTTAATAAATAGAAACATTTATCTCTCTCTCTCTCTCTTATAGCTTTATTTTATTTTTTAAGTATTCATTTATGTCTCTAATTCATGTATTGTTCATTATTATTTTCTGCATAAATATGTAATATGCATTAAGTATGTTATAAATATATAAAATATAAATCTAACGGACTTGAGATTTCTCTAAATTTCAAGTGTAAAAAAAGTTTACTTAAAAAACGCATTGAAAAAAACGAAAAGCTCGGACACGTATCAACTTATTTTCAATACTGATTCACCAAAATAAAAAGAAATCAAAATCGGTGAAGAGTCGACTGCGAACTCTCCTTGTAACTTGGATTTAACTTACTGGTCGTGCTCCAATAGTTTTCAATGCAATAAACACGTGCTCGTATTACGGCACGTTAAGGGCGTTTTCCCGTATGGAATGTCTGTGTTCTGTTAGGGAGACTGGACTGGCATTAAGAAATGCTGAACTGCCACTAAATCTAGTTTTCTTCTATTAAAGTTTTTGCCGTATTTAGAGAATGGCATACAAGTACTTACCTACGTTATTTACGTATTTAAGATTGTCTCATTGTATTCTGCTCTTCGGCTTAACAACGTGGGAGTATAGACAATTAATGCCCTAAAGTTCTACTTCAAGAATACAGGGTGATTCAGAAAGGTAGGTCAAGAATGAAATACCATGTACAATTTGTAGCGGGGAACAATATTTTTCCTATAAACATGGTTCCGTGAATGCATCCTTACAGAGATAATGCAACTTGTACGAGGCAGGAATGGATGTGCGTTACCCGGACGGCAATGGTAGGGTCCATGTAAATTAGGATCTAAACATGTAAATTGTTCGTATTCTCTCCTTGAGACATGTAACTCCATTGTCGTACAATGGATCGCTTGACTAATGCGGAGCTGGTGGACATGCATCTCGTCTACGGCGAGGCACAGGGAAAGGATTTACCAACAGCGTTTTCCAAACCGTGATCACCCACATCGCCGGGCGTTTCAAACACTAGACCAACGACTTCGAGGCTCAGGGTCGGCATTTTGAACACCTGCTCAAATGTCATTCCTACCTCGTACAAGTTGCATTATCTCTGTAAGGATGCATTTCCGGACCCATGTTTATAGGAAAAATTTTGTTCCCCGCTACAAACTGTACATGGTATTTCATTCTAGACCTACCTTTCTGAATCACCCTGTATATTAATTTACGTGAGATTCTGCGGTTCGTCTTGTTAAATGTTTAGCAAGTATATGCAAAGACTAACAGAGACACCCGGCGTTGCCCGAGATAATTACAATTGTAGGTTAAACAGAACAACCTCATGAAGTTAAATAATAAATTTGTTTTCAGTAATTCTACAATTTCCATCTATAGACGAAGCAGTTGTTTAGATGTTTACGATGCTCGGATAACTTTTTGTCATCTCCGCCCAATACTCATTCATTTCTTCGCTGGCATTTCGATAGATATGAATTATCGTTATAATCCTTCGAAAGATGATTATAGGACATAACACTATATGGTTGTTGGTTTTAAGAGTTGAGTTCGTGTATGCTCTGTTATCGGTTATGTCGTCAACTGTAGCTCGAACGAAGGGACTGCGTCCTTTGTCATCTTTCACTCTTTCTCAATAGTTTGCTAACTCTCCATTATCTCCAGTTACTGATCATTTTTAAAGATTTTCAAGAAATTGTTAACTTCTAAGAAAAGCCCGAACAACAGGAACTCTATGTATTGTTACAAATTCAATTTTGTTTTATAAGTCTCAGAGGTGGGATGGAACCATCATTCATAATGAACCTACTTATATTGCACGCTTTGCCCGGGACTTTACATAACCTCTTGTTGTTCTGTCTCAGATTAAAATGTTATCCATCTTTACCCCCGGGGAGCATCACTGAATACTTTAGACCTATCTTTTAAAATTTCCCTTGCCCTTGACGTAGGAGCTCTTATACCCTTCTGCTCTAGCGGAGCTTCCGTTGTTTAGATGTTTCCAGTGCCCGGATAGCTTTTTATCTTTCTGTTGCAAATTTCACTGATCAATACTCGTTCTTTCTCTTTTTTTGTCAAACCCACAAACTTTCGCCAGTCGTCTGGACGTTTATAGGGAGCTCAAGGGAGACGCGTGTGATTCCTTAGCCTCCTCGATAAACACTGCCTTATCTAAGTCCTGTCATTGTATAATCATATTTATGCTCGTTGTTAATAATTCGTTACCCCCTCCCTAAAAGAGGTTTAGTTAATTATGTAGTGCCACACTAGTAAATGTATTACATTTGTAGTGCAACACCAGTTAATGGTTACCAAACTTTCAACCCCCCTTTCCCCTCTTAGGGGATGAATTTCGAAAACCCCTTCTTAGGGCTCAATTACATTTTGTAAAGAACCTCTGTACAAAATTTCACGTTTCTAGGCCTTATGGTTTGGGCTGTGCGTTGATAACTCACTCACTCACTCAGTCAGTTTCTTCTTTTATATATATAGATTCTCCCATTGTACATTGGTGTTTGTTCATCGTACGATTTAAGTGTCGGATGGAAGGAGTAGAAGGGTTTGATATTCTCACGTCATTTACTTACCTGTGCAGACTTAAATGTGGTAATGCTTCTTTATTAGGAGCTTTAGCATAAAAGCTACTGATAAGAATCAGCCCTTGGTCTGTACGTTTATTTAGCCGTCCGACGTTTGCACGATAACTTGAAAACGGATTAACTTTTTCAAATTCTGTTTTCAGAAATATTACCATCAAAGTCTTAGCTCGGCCGTATCGACATTTCAGAATTTTTCGTGGGCCCCTTCAAGTCGAATTCGCGTGCTAAAACGGTGAGTGTAAAAAAGAATACCAAGATAACAATCGCATGGCATTTAACAATCGATTTGTCAAGAAGGAATGGCCTTCTTTATATTAAATGCACAGGCCTTTTCTCGTAGGCCATGGTTAGCTCCAATTAGTTCCAATACACACCGCACACGTATATGCTGCAGCAGCGCCACTCCGTTATGACGATGGCGAGCATAAAATTCATTTAACTTTAACTTGCTGACATTGTTACTTTATGTTCATCTTTTAAGCATTACGGACATCGGCGCGCGCACGTGAAATCGCACGATTGCTTAAGTGCTCATAATCTACAGTATAATATTAAGTAGCGGAGGAATAGAGCAACGTATTTTATTTAGAATGTCAGTCCTTCATAATTTCTACATTTTTTTTTGAGGTAAAAGGTTGAAATTCGGAATGTAGCTTCCTATGGGCGTGTCCATCTGCACTAATTAGTTTGGTTTTGATTGGTACACTGGGGTCGGAATTACGGGGGTGGGATTCAGAGAGGACAACATATCTATGTGCTATTTAGGTACGTGTAAAGACGTAAAATTCAGTATACAGATTCCTCTAGGCAAGATCTACATTAATATGAAGTTTAGGCCCAGTTGTTCCTTTGGGGTCGGATTTGCGGGGGTGGCAGTCTTTAGAACTCTATGGCATGTGATATATCACACGTTCGGAAATGATGAGAAAGGTAAGAAAATACGAGTTTTTTACATTTTCTACATATTACGTTCGAGAACGTTAATTGTTTGATTAAAAAACTTGGGGAGAGGTAAAAAGTGCAGATAAAGGGGTAAAAATAGATGACTGCAGGATCTGTTACTTGTTTTACCCTACTCAGAGGGGGGGTAATTTTTTTAATAAATGTATAAATGTATTTCTGCTTCACTGCTAAAGCTCCTCCTTGGAATGTTTACAAGATTTTATTTAAACTTTTGCAGTGCTTGTGTTAAACTTCGGCCATTTGTCATATGATTCTCTGTAATTGTGAGTAGCAGCGTTATAGAAAGCCTGTTCTCGTGGCATTTTTTTTTGTGACCATCCGCAAATACCAGATTTACGTCCGGATCAGATTTGCTTATTAAACAATTTATTCAATCTCCGTTATATTGTATTATGATCGTGAGGAGGAGAAGAAAACATTACCCTCGCTCCATGAGATTTACAAAAGAGATTAGTGTGTGTCTTGTCAGAATTAGTTACTAAGTTTATTTAGGATGTGTCTAAAAAGTGCGACCGGTCAAAGCCCGTCGCAAAGCTCGTTTTGGAGCCATCAGTGACTGACTCGAAATTTTGGCTATGTCCGATCGATGCGGGAACGATGCTGGCGTGGGTAGCTGGCTTTATTCATTTTAAATTTTTTCCGATTCGGACGACCTTCGATTCATACAGTAACGACCGGTCGCGATGAGCCTTTTCATAACGCGACAAGAGTCCAACGCCGGTTGGCATTAGCTGCCTCGGTGAGTAGAATCAAAATGGTGGACGAAAGTAAAAAATTCAAGTGTTCGAGTGCCCGATACTTAATAAATATATCTTGGAGAAAGGTTGGTTGATTAGAAACTTTGGCGTCGACTACTAAGGTCATTTTACGCCTTTTACACAAATTTTATCTGCACGCATCCGGGGACAAACACAAACATCCATGCCCATGGCGGGATTCGAACCCACGACCATGGTGGACTCGAGAACTATAAAGCCTACGCCCTAGCCCTGTCGGCCACCTGGCCGGCCTTGGAGAAAGGAGATGGCGAAATACATATTGGGCAGCATCAAGAAACAAGGAATGAATATGAAAAACAAAAGACGGGTGAGAAAATTTATGTAAGTACACAATTTTAAATCGTACTAACTTAAATGATGAGGAACCTTGCTGCGACGCCATTTTGAAGCAAAATGCTCACGATCGCGCTGTCCATGAACGAACAAACTGAAGCAAACGGCCGGCGACCAATCGCCGATCTTACCACATGACCTGTTGGCGACCGGTCGGATTTTTTAGACTCACTCTTAAGTTCTAGGTAATTGTTCTTACGTATAATGTTAAGATTAAACATTTCTTTTGGAGATTATGCTGTGACCCTATGTTGTAAGTAACCTCAACCCAGTTTAGTTTACTTTTCCCCCTGGGGGGGGGGGGAATGTTATTCTAATTTTCAGCTTGGTAACTTTGATTCCAGCCTATTTATTATTCTTTTATTTTCATTGTCTTTACATTCTATTTTCAAACCGATAAATAAATCGGTTATTATACTTATTGTACTCTTTGGAGTAATTCTCTTGGGATATTCATTTATTTCCACTGCGCATGCTATTCATGTTTTTGTCCCTAACAGGCTGACACTGCTACCCATCGCTGTGCCATTTAACATTTGATAATATTGTTCAGTGAACACAAACACGTTATTAAAAACAATCAAATTCATCACAATCACAATATCTTTAACAACATCTAACAACACATCTTCTAACATTGTTAGGTGTAACGTGGAAGCGTGAAAAGTAAATTATGAAACAGAACAGGTGTGTAAGAAATTGAAATAAAGCATAATATTTATTAATCGTCTTGATTATATAGGTCCAAGTTACTTAATTTCTTCTTTAATTAATTAGGACGAACAGTTAACTTTGCTGCTCCAAAGTTAATTTTCCAAATTTAAAGATTAATTTCCAGCAGGTAAGTTAAACTTCAAACACTCTAATTAACTTTAAATAGATCGTTAATTTGATACAAATAATAACTGATTGAATCGATACAAAGTTCGTTGAGCTTGATGACGGCAGCAATGCTTCTCTCCTTACAGGTACAACTTCTCCTGCAGTCGCAGTTGCTCCGGTAACAATGTACGTCCCTCATCCATCGAGATAATCCTTTTCTCCGTTCGATGTCGAAGCCCGCCAGCAGTCTGCTGCTTCTCTGGGCCTTCCCGACGCTCAACCAAGAGAAAATCCAAGAAATAGATAAACAGCAATTAGTCAACAATGCAAACGTCTTATACGTAGGCAGTCAGCCATTTCGCCTTATACCTTGCAATTGTCAATAAATAACTAATTATTCAATAAATCAGTTAGTACTATTTTAATCCAAAATAGAATATATTGAATGCCCTCCAATAAGCAATACGGGCTTTCTTATCAATCAATTTCAAATTAAAGACCAGATAATGATTAAACTTAGTTATCCACTTATTTCCTAAGTACTAAGCAGTAAATAATCATATGCCCTCCAATAAGCAATCAGGGTTCTCTTTCTCTATTTATTCCAAATAACAAAGAATTACTATTAGGCTTCTGTCTGCTTAACCAATAATGCAATATTACCATAACTCGTACAGCGCAATAGCTGCTCCAACACTTTAGTCCACATACAAAGCTTTCCGCATAAATAAATAACACACGTTGGCCGACCATACGACATAAACAAATTTTCTGTTGCTGGTTACACCGCTCTGATAGTGCAGCTATTTTTCTTTTAAATATCTGCAAAGGTCGGCGAGAACAAAACCCCCTAGTCCGGTATTTATATAGGCCTTGACGCTATATGGAAAAATTCCACACACTCGTATGCCATATTGAAAAGGCCTTAATTCAGCAAAAACTTTATAGCTGTCTCGCGACGCCGCGATAAAACAAAAGGACAAGTAAGGGAGTCGAAAACCGTTCAAAAGTAAGCGAAAGTCCGTGGCAATAAGGTTAATCAAAAAGTCATTACCGTGATAGCTGTGTACAACGGGCTTGGTCAGCTCTACTGCAGCAGGGAGTCGAAACGCCGGCCAGTTCCTCTGACGGTATTCTTCTTCTCCTACAATCGGCTGCTTGGCTTTCCCGCGACGCTCTCTTGAATTTAATAAACATAAATTATTAGTTCCATATTTAACCTTGGCCTGGAAACGCTTGACGAATCTCCTGCAAATCCCAGCTACTTGAGAAGCATTCTCCTCCTCTGCTATATTGCCACAAAGCGTCCCAATAGCACAAAACGTCGTGCTCTCGGCTCCTGCCCGTTCCAACGTCCCTCTCGACGGCAAAAACTCTTCTCCCTTTCGTCGCGCTCCCCTCTCACCTTCATGGCTCCGTCTCGCGACTTGCGCGAACGAACCATTCTCCCTTCCCGGGGGGGGTCTCCTTCACTCTTCGTTT
This sequence comes from Rhysida immarginata, assembly GCA_023313115.1. Taxonomy (NCBI): domain Eukaryota; kingdom Metazoa; phylum Arthropoda; class Chilopoda; order Scolopendromorpha; family Scolopendridae; genus Rhysida; species Rhysida immarginata. The sequence continues at coordinate 15,100 of JAHWFO010005713.1, read as the reverse complement.
AAAACTACTATTTATAAATATCCGAGTCGCGGAATTCTTTTTCCTTTCCGAATCGGGTTCCAAATTCCGTGACATTAGGGCTTCCTTTAACGGTATACTAGGAAACAAACTCTCAATATCGAAAAATACCAGCCTGTTTTCATTAGAAATATTTTGGCTCTTAAGGGTCTTACTTAATTCTATACTATTTTTGATACTGAAATCTATCCCCGGGAGGCTTAACCTTGACAGAAAAACCTTAAGCATAAACTTCCCTAACATATGTGTAGGGGAATCTATAAACCTACTATGGGCCTCCACGTATTCCCCGGTAAGCATTAGGTCAAGCCGAAGCTCCTGAACGAAGAAATACTGCAAAAGAGTCATGGTTGCTGAGTAGAATGGTGGATAGTTAGGTTAGAACGTTTATCAAAGTTTATTGAGGAGTTTTGCCATAGCAGAACAGAAATAGGTAGAATAAGTCTCAAACGAGATAAATCAAGCAAAAAAAAACTTACGTCTATAGGAGAAAAATAATTATCCTGGATTTCCAATAAGTCTAGGCAACGAATAAAATTATCTTGAAGAGATTCGAATTAACTTCTTCCACGACTCGTGACAATTTCCGTCGAACATCGTGAACAGAAGGTTTATTAAAAATTTGTTATGTGATTCGTTGTTTGCAACGATGATTTTAGAAGAACTAACAGCTGACTAAACCAAGTGGAACACCAACAATCCAGATTGGTCGCAAGGGACCTCCAGCTGCTTCGATTAAAGTAACACGACTAAGACATCCGATTGCATCTATAAAGGTTAGCCAAGGCATCGTGAGACCTATTGCAAGTGATCGCTAGACGATGACTGCCTTCTGAAAATGTTTGATTTTCCACATAAGGCACACGCATGCGCCAAAAAAAAACTCGAGGAGCTTTAACAAAATCTAAACACGCGCGAACAGGTAGAACTAACACCTCCTAGAAAGAAAGCCAAACAACTGAAACGTCATACATTGTTACAACATCATAAGTCGACCAAATTTAACGTTTATTATTGGTAGAAATACGGTTAACAGTGGTCGAAATATGATGATGTAACAATGTATGACGTTTCAGTTGTTTGGCTTCCTTTCTAGGAGATGTTGGTAGAACACACATAGAAATATGTTTTTGTCTTTTTTTAAATAACTCAAGTTTAAAAGGAATAAAGACTTTACTGACCAAAGATTGTTATTCAACAATATCCCCTAAAATGTTGAGTAAAAGACATTGCTACCACTAAACGCTAAACAAAACTTCTTAATTTCCCTCAATAGAAATACAATAAAATTGAGAGGGGAAAAAATAATATTACGTTTTGCAGATAAACGAGCCGTATTGAAGCTAAAACTCCGATTCTCCATCTCTCCTAATCGATTAATTTAATGGAGACACAATATAAGTTCGTCTTTTCGGACTTTTTGTTTTGTTTATAGAAGAAAATCATTACCGGGATAAAAATAGTAACTAATCGTCTAGTTATGTTCGCTTTTCTTTTTTTTATAACCTGTCTGGTTTACCTTATTTCCTAATCGAATGGCTTCGTGTAAGTAATGCTTTAGATTCTTGAGGCAACTAATATTGCTTCTCTTTTATCTTCCGTTAATCATAGGGAAACTGCTCATAAACAAATATTTCTACAAAATTGGTTGTCTGGCCAGGCATAGTATTACAAATGAGATCAACTCTCAAAAAAGAATTTTAGCAGTACCTATTATTGAAAACCAACGCCTAGAAAGCGTCGAGTGGACCTTTACTTCGCATAAAACGGGAGGGGGCCACAGTAACCTCCAAAAATAGTTTAAGCAAAACCTCACATCATTCCTTATAATAGGCTCCATGAAGGGGCAGTAAAAGGCTAACCACCGAAAAATTTGCAGGTTCAAAATATGAACGCCCAAGAGCTAGGGAATAGACTAGATAAAAAAAAAATGGCTAACCGGGAAAAAAAAAACCGTAAACAACTGCGATAATCGATATGTCCTATAACATACGAATCAAGAATACTTAAAGGATCAAAAAAAAATATAAACGGGGGGAAAAGGAACGCTACACCCTACAAGTGTTCTCTAGTAATGTGTATTCCCTCCACGAGCTCGAAGGACCTCTGCGCATCTGCGATGTATGTTCCGTACAAGTCGACGGATGTCTGCTTGAGGAATGTTCTCCCATTCTTCAATGAGGACCTGCGAACGGTCGCGCAGTGATTGTGGACTTGTTGGACGTTGCCTTAAGCGTCTTTCAAGCATGTTCCACACATGCTTGATCGGATTAATGTCCTGAATCATTGCTGGCTACTCCAATGTTGGAATGTTCTGTTCTTGGAGAAATTCCTGAGTGGCACGTGCCGTATGTGGTCGAGCATTATCCTGCATAAGAACAAAATCAGTTCCCACAACACAAGCAGCCGGCACTACGTGATCCTCCAGAAAGTCCCTGATGTAGACTTCAGCATTGAGACCTCCCGGGTCAGTACGGCTGTCGATAGAGATCCCTCCCAAACCATGTCTGAACGACATCCCATTCTGTCTGTCTGTTGCATTGTTGCTTCTGCAAAGCGCTCTCCAGACAGACAAAATGGTATGTTAGGCGAAATCTGGACTCGTTTGTAAAGAGAACAGACCGCCACTGATGCAGCTGCCAGTTGATGTGTTGTTGGGCAAATCGACGTCGGGCTTCTCGGTGTCGGAGCGTGAGATGAGGTACACGGTTCGGCCTTCTGGCTCCCAAACCATCTTCCCGTAGTCTGTTTTTAACTGTTTGTTCAGAAACAACCACTCCAGATGCCGCACGCAGGTCGTTTTGAAATCTCTGGCAGTTGATGTTCCTCGACGAAGAGCAGAAGTTTGAAGATATCGGTCCTGCATGCTTGTCGTTATGCATCTGCGTCCTTGTCCAGCCCTTCGCGAATAACGAACGACCAGTCTGTTGGAAACGATTCCATGCACGATGGATCACTGAAAGTGACATTTGAAGCTGTCTGGCGATGGACCTGATTGAGTAGCCTTCTTGGAGCAGCGTAACAGCTCTTGCAACTCCCTCCAGCCTGAGATATCTCATTTTGTTTCAATTAAACGTCCGAATGCTATATCAGAACTTTAACATGCAAATTATTGCTGTTTGAAGACCACGTGACCTTTGTCATGTGGTATGACCATTCGGTTTTTAAGGGGTCTCTGGCATTTTCACTTTAAACTCACGAAAAAAGAGAAATTCGAAAAAACACCTAGTGATTTCAATAGATCACCTCTAATTACCAAACAACTAATGAAACATTTGCGTGCTTAAATTTTCAACAGCACTTTTTAAAAGTAACATTCAACAATTAATTTTAAAAAAAGTCAAAAAACATGACAAACTAAACATCAATAGATGGATTGAGTATCTGGCTGTATAAATCTTCAGAGTTATTGCAAAATAAGAAGTAAAAAATTTGCATTTTGGCCACATGATTTTGTCCCACTGCGCATTGTTGTATTTTTTTGTAAATCGCTCAAAATTTAGTCCTCATTATTAGTCTTATCAAAGTTGTCATTATTATAAGAAATCAGTTCATGGCTAACTTTCAAATTATGCAGAGTTGCTGCCAACTCGAAAAAAACAACACACAATGTAGTCTCCTCTAATACTCCCATTCCATTATCCACAGTCACCGTTTATTATATTGTTTAAGAGATAATCTTCTTCCTTCAAAATAATTTGTGTCTTTACCAACCCGAATTTCTTACAATCATACAACCACATGCTTACAATCATACAATCCGAATGCTTTAGATACATCTGTTTCTACCACGACACTGGTCTTCCGTTCTTGCCAGACATGAGATACCTTTTCATACAATCATAATAGCAACCTCTCCGCACTCTTAAGAGGAACATATCTCCATTGATTCATTGGAAGCACTTTACGCATATGCTCCTGCAAATTCTTACAAATAAGCAAATCTACAATTTTAGATACTTAAATTATAGAAATTTACATTATAATCTAAACAACCCGCGTGTTGTTCCCTAACAGGCCGAAGCCCCAAACATGACAAACACAAACATCCATACCCGAAGCAGGATTCGAACCGACGACTTGATGGTTGTGAGAGTGATCTGCGTCTCAGCGCCCTCGACCAACAAGCCGAAAATGGCCCGTAGGCTAGACCATATAATACATGTTTTAACTGTTGCTCGGTAATTTTTAAAATCCTTCGAATCGCGACTCTTAAATATAGGCACCAAACACCCACTTTTCCACATTTCAGGATAAATACGGGTTTTTACGATATTGTTACAAAGTTCTGCCATCTTCGGAGCTTATTCATAGGAAGAGATGTTTAATAATGTCACAATACAAAATGTTGTCGAGTTTTTGGCAGTTTTTCAACTACAAATATCATATAAATCAACATGCAAATTCAAATGGAAAAGGCTTTTTCGGTAGTTTTTCATCATACTCTAGTTTTTTGGTTCAAAAACATAACATGATATTATTTGAAGGTTTTATCCGACTGGATTGTTCAATTTATTGTGTCATTTCAAGAATTTTTTTCACAACTCTACGAAATGGAAAACCTTCAAGCAATAGATAATGCATTTGATAATTGCAAAAAGAAAAATGAGCTCTTCATTTATAATCTCCAGTGCTCTTTATTCAGAACGAAATTAGTAAAATAATATTTATATATTACAGCTGTTATATTAACAATATGTTAGTAAGCTGAGTAAGACACAATATTAAAATTTAATTTTCACTCAATTTTCAGTTGCATGGAATTTCTTTTTTAAAAAGAAGGCCTGTTTTATATAGTTTCCGATACGCTGAATACGAAAATCGCCATTAAAAATCTTAAAAGTATTAAAAAAACTATCAAATTTAACTTTAAAAATGCAAAACCACGCCCCCAAACTAAAACGATGTGTGACGTCACACGCCATTGAAACACACGCCTTTGTAGATCAGCTCTGCCACTGCGCATGCGCGGAAATGGGATACTTCCTAAATGGCATCTGTTTAGCAATACCGGTATTTCTTCACGTATTTTAATGCATAATTAAACCATCCAGTAACAAATTGATACTACACAAGTCAAACAGGTTGTTTAAAAGCTCCTCGAACTAATAAAATCGATCATTACAGATATAAGATAAAATAAAATCTTGTAAACATTCCAAGGAGGAGCTTTAGCAGGAAAGCAGAAATACATTTATACATTTATTAAAAAGAAATTA
>JAHWFO010005692.1:1179-32393 GCA_023313115.1 Rhysida immarginata | reverse complement strand
AAAAATTACAATTATAGCATATACCTCTCCTGATTCAATTTGTCATTATTAAACTCTGTTATTAATACTTCCCAACAAGAAAATTTTAAGTTATTTCAATTGAAGCCCTGAGTGGATGCCCGCTTATTGTGGGTCAGAAGATGGGTGATTTAAGGATTCTACGAGATATGCTGATTGTAGCACAACTATTTCTGGGCCACCTTTACCAAAAAGATTGTGGTTGAGAAGTGAGATGGAGAGCATCCAAACATTTATCTCATGATGTCAATGAATGAAAAATTGATTACTGCAAAAAGTCACCTGCTTTCGGGATTTAGGCAGATGGTCCCATTCGATAAATAGTCAACAGTCTCCTGGTGGTATCTCGGGGCATTGCCTTCTAGAATCCCTCTCAAGTGCACACGCTATGTGCTGGGGAAACAGTCGGGGGCAGCGCATGCCATTATCCTGGAGGAGAAACAGTTAAAGCTATGAAGAGATCGGGTGCTGTCAATCGGCACATGGAACGTATTCACCATGACAGGGAAGGAATCTGAGCTAGGGAAGGAACCTGAGCTAGCGAAGGAAGCCAAATGATATCCATTGAATATAATAGGTATTAGTTCTACAAAACCTCTGGTTTCTGGAACTGTGGACTTAAAATAGAGTGGAATTTTTCTACTCATGTGTCGACCCTGCCACGACAGCTATATTATGAAATAGCAATGTCAAATTACATCCGGTTTATGTAATTGTTTGTTTAGAAAATTATCCAGAAAAAGTTAGAAAATATTTAAAGTTTCCTCTCTGAATATAAAAAATTGAAAATTTTCCGATGCCAGTTTATGTTAATGTTTTTTCTGATTGATAATTATCTACGTAAAGTACATTACATCTAAAATGGATTTCGCAAATAATCCATGCTCGGATGATACATTACATATCAATGATCTCATAGAACTACATTCAAACTTTGCATTAACTTTAATAAAAATGTTATTGTGTCCGTCATCACAAAATCACATCCTTTTAAACCAATTTTGAATATCATTAATTTTACGTTATAATCGTTCATGACATTTCATTCCAAGTTGTTTGACATATTACATGGCATATCTTAGCATTGAAATTTCCAATGGAACATCAGTACACAAGTGAAGCGAGTGCAACATCTAGGGAATACCAACATTTCATTACAAGACAATTTGCGATGGGCAATTCGTTCCTGCGACAAGTCATTATTAACGAGACGTTGTAAGATTCTAAAATGTTTAATTTTTTTGCTTTTTTGATTGTATAATTGAAGTTGTAAAAATGATGTTTTCGTTGTTTTAATAAAAAAAAACCCACGATTTTAGGATTTCTTCTGTTTTAATCATGAGCGATGCTTTATATATAGACTAATGATAAAATAAAATGACTTTACACTAGCTGTTTTTATGTTAAAATATGCAAGGTTTACTGCATAAATTTATGATTAAATTTGTGGTACATTCTTTTAATTTTAAGCTGTGAGACTCGTAAATTCTTCAGAACCAGCTGTGTTTGCTGCGAATTGTCTTTTAACGAAATAAAGAGCCTTTTATTTATTAAGTCCCGAAAGGTGCTTTATGCTATCAGTGTGGGGAAACGTGTCTGTCTGTCTGTCTGTAACTCTAACTCCTCCGAGGCTATGAAAGATTTTAAAAATCTGTTTTCGTCAGTCGATGAATATGGTGCATGGCACGAACTAGTTACAAATATTATCTAAATCGGTTCAGTGGCACGTGCACAAATGGTACCTCTATTTTCCCACCTAGCAATTTTCAATGGAGAGATATATTAAGTAATATATCAAACAAATCGTAATGACGAGACAGAAGCGGATATAAATTACTATTTTCGCCAATTAATTAATATGGTTCCGGAAATGAACCATTTTGAAAATGGTTGAAATCGAAACAATGACATGTGCTCTAATAGTACCCTTATGACACCTTCAAAAATTTTCAGTGCTAAAATATGGCATATAATATATCAAATGGCTTGGAATGATGTATCACAAATGAATATAACGTAAAATTAATGATAGTCCAAATTAGTTTCAAGGAACCTGGTTTAATGGAATCATTATGATTCATTGGAACTTTCAATGCTAAAATAAGCATGTATTATATCAAACAACTTGGAATGAGATGTCATGAATGAATATAACATAAAATTAAATGAGAGCCAAATTGGTTTCAAGAAACCTGGTTTAGTGGAACCATTATGATTCATTGGAACTTTCAATGCTAAAATATGCCATGTAATATATCAAACAACTTGAAATGAGGTGTCATGAACAAATATAATGTAAACTTAATGATAGTCCAAATTGATTTCATAGAACCTGGTTTAGTGGAACCATTATGGTTCATTGGAACTTTCAATGCTAAAATACAGCATGTATTATATCAAACGACTTGGAATGAGGTGTCATGAACAAATATAATGTAAACTTAATGATAGTCCAAATTGGTTTCATAGAACCTGGTTTAGTGGAACCATTACGGTTCATTGGAACTTTCAATGCTAAAATATGGCATTTAATATATCAAACGTCTTGAAATGAGGTGTCATCAAGGAATATATATTTTGCAATTATATATAATAAATTTTATCAAAAATTTCAAATAAATAAAAAGAATATGTTAATTGTTGCTGTGTTCATATGCTTTTCCTTTGAAGCAAGGTCTAGGAGTGACGTCATCTGCACCAGCCAATCACGTCAATTTACCCGCAAAAGCAATCCTTATTTTTTTATCCTTGGGTGCAGCAACCATGTGTCGACTGTTCAGACCCATCCGTAGCAGGGTGCGTCCAATGGTAATGTCGGATACACATCTGTTGGCACCACTGTTGAATCTGGTGGTCAGTCGATGGACTGTGGCTCTCCTGTCACCTTTTACGAGTCGTAGGCGCCGCTCACCCCATTGATCAATGGCTCATGACCCTTTACAGTGATGGCGTTGGGACGCGATTTCTGTCCCTGCTGTCCACTCTTTGTACATCTTCACTATAGCGGACCGTGAACAGTTCACAAATCATCCCTTTTTGGATGTCCGTTATATCCGGACATTTACCCATCTTGAGGCTCGTGCACCTGCCATTTGATGCACCAGCTTTAAAGCTTTCTCAGCCTGTTATGCAAATTTTGCAATGTGTAATCGTTGTTTGGGTGAACCATGCGTGTGCCTTGAAGGGATGCTGGTCATAATTCACTGATATTACAGTGTAGAAATGTTAATTAAAAATAAACTAACAATTTTTACTTTTAATATAGTCGTGACAGGTATAGTATTAGGATATTTCGTATACATCAAAGTTATGTATACTAATGTTGGAGAAAGAGTTGCCATCAGAAACTTATTTCAATTCCATATACCTTAATTATGATATACTGATAAAGAAGGAATTGCCAAATAAATTAATAACGCTTTGATTACCCAAAAGTCTACAACTGGTGATGATTACGAGAAATGATGTTCATACAATGGAAATAACAATAGATATGTTTCAACAATTTGCACTTTAGCAAAGAATATGCAGAAAAATGTTAAAGTAAATATTTTGAGGTTTTCAATGGCAAGTTCATAATAGATATTTCACAATTTGATAATAACTCCCATTTTTTCTCTTTAATATGTAAATTTCTCATTGTTCAATTATGCTGATTTTGTGGAGTTATCCTAAGATTTAAAGATCATGAGAGGTGATTTCTAAAACATTTAAGCAGGTCCAGTTGAAATAAAAATATTGGCAAAACCTGAAAACCCATTATCATATTTATAGGAATTTAGATGATATTAATACAGATCATATGTTGTTATGAATTTCACGCTTGAATAAAAATTATTAAACATCTTGCATTTTCATTTGGAAATTCCACTGTTTTCATATTTTGTTCCATTATCTTTAAAGCACGTAAATATGTAATTGCAAGTATTACTGATTTTTTAATATGTTAAAATTTAAATTTTCAAATCATTTTGTTAATTGAGGATACACACGGCTCAGTATGTAACTGATGTCTAAATTTTCTGAATGTGTGATGGAATTAGATTATTTTTAATTAAATTTCTCTTAATCAACCATTATTAGATTATATCCATTTTCTCGGACAAAATCTTTGATTATTTTCAACATCTCTTTTTGATCATGTAAAACCATCATTTTTTACACAAAATAATATCAAAAGGTTTCTGCATTTTTGGGAAACAAATGATTGGATAACCTAACCTAACCTAACCTAACCTAACCTAACCTAACCTAACCGAAACAGACAGACCTAACTGAACAAATCTTAACTCCAAACATCTGAAATCCCAAAAATAATCTTTCAATATTATGTTAATCGAGCTCCAAATTATCCTTTACATAATGATCAAAGAAAGGAGTGAAAAATAGTAAGAATTTGTCTGACCAAATGGATATAATCCAAAAACAGTTGATAATATGATAAAATTAATCAAGATTAAGCAAATTTCTGTCAAATATGACACTGTGCTCAAAGCTTGGGCTGTATATACAAATCCGTATATATATGATTTATTAGAGACGCCTCTTATGGAAAATGGATCAACCTCTCCCTGTGACACGAAAACAATGAAACAGGCCAAAGCGGTGGATAAAAGGGATGCATTGGATCACATGTTGCAGTCAGCAGCAGAAGTGGGCTGAATATGGGTAAATCTAAGGATTTGACCGAATTTGAATGAGGCATGATCATTGGAACTCGACGGGAGCAGTTGAGCATTTCGCAAAAATGCGAACCTTCTCAGGTTTTCCCATGCAACATTATCAAGGGTATTCCGTGAATGGCAGTTATGCCAAAAACAGCAGCCAGTACGGGTACCGTTGCTGTCACTGCAAAAAAAGAATCGCCACTGGACACTGGATGAGTGGAAGAAGGTCGCCTGGTCCGACGAATCGTGGTTCCTACTTCATCATGCAGACGGCAGGCTGCGATTCTGGCGCAGGCAACACGAGGCTATGGACCCATCCTGTCCGCAGACAACCGTACAGGTGGGTGGAGGAGGAGTGCTGGTCTGGGCTGTCTTCTCTTGGTACACATGGGTCCTCTGATATTCGTAGACACATCCCTGAATGCGACACACTACCTGACCATTGTTGCTGATCAGGTGCACCCATTCATGATGACTGTGTTCCCTGGTGGTGACTGACAGTTTCAGCAGGACAATGCTCTCTATCACCGTGCTGGAACGGTCTTGGACTGGTTCGAGGAACATGACACGGACTTCCACCTGCTTCAGTGGCCAGCTCAGTCGCCAGATCTCAACCTGATCGAGCATTTATGGGATGAAGTGGAGAGAACCATCCGACGCCTTCCCAGACTACCCTCCAACTTGCACCAATTACGGGACGCTGTGATGTCAGCCTGGGTTGCTATTCCTCCGCAACGGTTTCAACACCTTGTTGAATCCATGCTAGCACATATTCAGGCAGTTCTCGCCGCTAAAGGAGGTGCAATACGCTACTAGCAGGGTGTCTCTAATAAATTGGTCGTTCAGTGTATACATATAAATTATTAAGACAAATAAAAAAATAAACACAGCTTACATAACCAGTGAATCTTCAATAATATTCAGATGCAACGAAGATAATAGAAACAAATGTAGAAAAGTAGAATTACAAATTAAAATACATAGGATAACCAGACACAGTGCACAGGGTGTCCGTTAAAGGTCTGACATTTTATCTGTGTACTACCAAAAAATTTATTAAAGATAAACAGAAAAAGATTTCAATATATGAAACTGTAAGTGAAAAAGTTTTATTAAACCATATTAGTAGACCCCCAATGTGTGCTCTGTGGGTCACATGGAGGATATCCACCCGAAAATCAATTTCTTGCCATGTTCTTTTGAACATAACGACATCCACCTTGTTACAGTGAAACCTCCCTTAGCGGACACCTAATAAAGGACACCTCTAATTAAGGGACTGTTTAACAAGTCCCATTCCTTTGACAGGAACTCTTGTTTTCCCTCTGAATAAAGGACACCTCTATTTAGCAGACAATTCATGGTACCATTGATGCCCGCTATTTGGAAGTTTCACTGTAATAGCAACCGTGATTCAGCATTTCAAATCCGTAATGTCCTTAACTTTTGTCTTGAATACCTGGCCCTTCGTTAACCCCCACAAGAAAAAGTCCAGTGGCATAATGTAGGGTGATCGATAGGGACAAGAGATAGGAGCATCTCTTCCTATCTAAGGACATGAGGACATGAAAATTTTTCGTCCAAAGCAATAAACCAATACACTGTTCGTGCTCTCTCCTATGGAGTAGCCATCTTTTGTTTTAATAACCCGGATGTACAGTTCCTGCACTCTAGTGGCGAAATTGTGAAACACAAAATTTTTTCAGTTACAGTTTCATATATTGAAATCCGTTTCTGTTTATCTTTTAGATTTTTGGTAATACACAGATAAAATGTGTCAGACCTTTTATGGACACCCTGTATTTTATTATTATAAAATACCTGAAAATCTAATTTTAAAACATTTCTATTTTTATTTTATATTTTATAAACATCTCTTCTTGTAGTCATCATTACTTTAAAACTATTGGAATGGCAAAAGATCACCAAAACAATCGTCAATCATATTATTAAGTAGTGGAAGAATGGAGCTAGTTATTGGCTTCAAATTGTCCATCTGTCTGTTTGTCCCTTTCATAATTTCTTGATTTTTTTTGAGGTAGAAGATTGAAATTCGGCATATACGAGGGTTATTCGTAAAGTAAGGTTCATTTTGCAATAAAAACAAAACTAATATATATATTTTTAAATTTTTTTTCTTTACCAGATTCTATGTACCTTTAACTATTTTTCCACGTAGTTTCCAAGTTTATTTAGGCACTTGTCATAGCGCTCAATGTACTTCCACAGGATCACTTCATAGAAGCCGCCACCAGTGAAGAAAGTCACGCAGTTTTCACTTGTTCATTGTCGCTAAAATGCAGGCTCTCGATGATCTTCTTCAGATTCTGGAACAGGTGGTAGCCACTGGACGCGAGGTCCAGACTGTAAGGTGGGTGGTCAAGTTATTCCCAAACAAAAGATCTGAACAACTTGGCTACCCACTTTACAGTCCGAACCTTGCATCCAGTGGCTACTACCTGTTCCGGGAGCTAAAGGAGATCATCGGCAGCCTGCATTTCAGCGACGATGAACAAGTGAAAACTGCGTGATTTTCTTCATCAGTGACAGCTTCTAGGAAGTGATCATGTAGAAGTACATTGAACACTATGATAAGTGCTTAAATAAACTTGGAAACTATGTGGAAAAATAGTTAAAGGTACTTAGAATCTGGTAAAGTAAAAATTTTGAAAATATATATTGTAGTTTTGTTTTTATTGCAAAATGAACCTTACTTTACGAATAACCCTTGTAGCTTACTATGGTCATGTACATCTTCACTAATTAGTTTGGTTTTGATTGTCCCACTGGGGTCGGAGTTTCGCGGATGGGAGTTAGAGGGGACCAAAAGGTAGACTTTGTATTTATGTATTGTAATGGGGAAAACCCCATAGTTGCAGGCTTTACATACATAAAAACCCCAAAAGATAAACCTCATCCAATTAAGCTTTAATGTCCTCCAAAAAATAACTGAAAGACTACTTAAAGAAATGCCCCAAGAAAAGAATAAGTCACTAAATCCAAATAAATCTCCTTTTTATTGAGGTACAATGAATAAGTAAAAAATAAAAATAAATGGATGAGATTAAATTGGAAATAAAAACAAAAGGTCGATTAAAGATGTAATACAAAAGATTTCTTTAGTAGAAACAATAGATATATGAAGCACATGCAGCGACGAATAAAAGTACACACATTCTGGCACGGAGAGGATGGGGAAAGACACACAGGAAAATGTCTGAAAAAGGAGAAGGACGCTAGATGAAAACAAAGAAGACACTAGACGAACGAACAATGGTTCATGAGGAAGTGGTCCGAGGCATCTGAGAAAAAACAAGGAGAAAAGAGCAGCAAGGAGAAGGGAAAAAAAATAATAAAAAAAAACTAATTCTAACAATAAAAGGGAGAAAAAGAGCAGAAAAAGGGTTAAATAAATAATTAAATAAATAAAAGTTTATTTAGAAACCAAGGTAAAGCTAAACCTAAACCAAACTTTTACAGGCCACCTCTGACAAGACGCACAGACAACACAGGTACCAATGATGATCAGTTCAAGATCATAACGACAAGGAGGGGTGAAGAGCACCAGACAAAACGAAATGTCGACGGCTGGTCCCAACATGATCAGGGTCCAGGATGACTTCCACGGCAGAAGCATTGCTGACGTCAGGTGCTAAAGGCGTAAACATAAGCAAGGTAACAACAAATGGTGAAGCCGATTCGCTGGAAGGCATGATTAAAGTTAATCGCGTGTGTCGGGGCAGAACAACTCAATGCATGGTAAAAAAATAACAAAAAAAAAACTGACAAGCTCAATTAGTACGATGCTTAGAATGGTCAGATAGAATTATGGAATATTTCTATGTTTAACAAGCGGCGAGGCTGAATCGGTGCCCAACTGGCATGATTTGCTACACACTAAGTAGCTGGTTGGGCCGCCGACTGAACCCTGCCTCATTGCACACCAAGATACAAGCAGAAAAAAATTACAACACATGTGCAACAAAACACTTAGGACGTGAGGAGCAGGCCGCACGCCATACGAAATGAGAACAAGGCAACCAAGGCCAGAGGGAAAACATTGTTTTAAATAGGTGGCAAAACCAAAAAAGGTTTGAAGCAGGAAAAATAGGTATAAAATTAATTCAAAAAGGCCTAACACGAATGCACAAAAACTCGCAATATAAAAGAAAGACTATTTTTCTACGAAAAACTCATAACTGTGTGTAAAGGAGTGAAATTCTGTATGCAGATTCTGGTAGGCAAGATCTACATTACTATGACGTTTGGGCCAAATTGTCCCAATGGGGTTGGAGTTGTGGAAGTGGCAATCACTTGGTCTTAGAATTATGGCAACATTTTTTTTTTATTTTGCCATAGTTCCAATCCAGGGCCTATATGGCCAGAGGCCAACGAGTTGGGTCCCTGGATGGACCTGGATTCACGACTGCTGTATGGTGGTCAGCAGCAGTCAGGAGGGGTGAAGATTGTATAACACTGATGGCACCCATTCAGTGACTAGCCGTATCTGATGTAGCTTAACTTCACAGAAGTCGCGTACAGTGAAAGCCCACCAGGCCACAGCCTCCCCCAAATAATATATGGCATGTGATATATCATTCGATTGAAAATGATGAGAAACGAGAGAAAGATAACAGCTCCTTTTCATTTTCTAAATATTACATTCGAGAAAATAAAGTTTTGATAGTAACTCTGTCAGACACCCTGCGTTTTAAATTTTGATTTAATAACACTGTTCAACAAGGGTCAATTTTCTCATATGCAAATATGTGTTTCCTAAGGATTTTCATGCGATAAATTCAAATCTGAAATCAGAAATTTGCGGTCAGGCACAGTTTTTTAGTTATACGAGGGTTATATAAGAGTGATTAAAATAAAGGAAGGTGTGTTTATAGGCACCCAAATTAGAAAATTTCAAAAAGACCAGATTTTGAAGAATGCCTTGCACCAAAAGAAAAAAAAGCATGGTCCTGTTTCAAGAATGTCACTCAAAACTTTCTGGGAAGAAAAAGAGCTAAAAACTATGATGAATTGGTTCAAGAAATGTTAAATGCATATAGGGATTTAAGATGCAAAATGTCTTTAAAAGTGCATTTTCTAGATTTTCATCTACACTTTTCCTCAGAGCTGTAGTGATGTTTCCGACGAACACGGTGAAAGGTTCCATCAAGACATAATGTTCTTGGAATGTTCTTGAATTGTGTATGTTCTTGAATTTAGGGAGCTTATTTCCATAAGAATCACTAATCTTACCCCCAGAAAAATAAATTTATAATTTTTTTGTAGAACAGTATAATTACAATAATGCAATCTATATGAGTATATTTTTAATGTATAAAAAAGCTTTTAATAATTATCTGGATATAATTTTCATTTATTTTGTGATGTGCCTCGTCCCACACAGATAGATGCTAGCGATTAAGTGCAACAAATTTCATGTGAAGGTGATCGTTCGTTAGGGGTTCGGGGCCTGGGAAGAGGGGTAAACATTGACACATAAGACATAAAAACAATTCAACAACCCTTTTAATTGCAATAAGTAATATTATATGTTTACACTGCTACCTTAATATCGAACACAATGTGATTACACCATATATTCAAGTCAGTGTCTTAGATAACACCTGGAGGGCCCCTTCTCATACTTAATGTATATGCAACTTGCTTAGATTACTCTTACTGTGCAACAAATTAATATTAACTGTATCAGTTTTACCAAGTGATTCCCATTGTTGGGAAATCAACATCAAGCCTTAAGGTATAACCTTGGGTTCTGCTCCACCTGCATGCTGTTGTGACATGTCTGATGTCACACGAGTTCAAATGTAATCTCACACATTTGTACTCGTTGTTTTTTATTCACCAGCAATGTTTTGTTACATAGATTTGGATTTCACTTATCCAAATCTAGGTCTTTGTTCTTTGTTATGAATAGGCTTAAGCGTAACTTTAGTGTTTTGAGTAACTTCGTGACAGTTCTTGACATTGTTTTTTTCATTTTATGATCTGTACTTAAAATTCAGTTCATTTTGGTTTTTTTGTCTGTCACGAGGTTGTCTCGTTTTTTGTTAATTTGCATCTTAGTTTTGTATTGCAATCAGCCATTATTAACTTTCGTTTTCTCGTTCGAGTGGAGGGGGAAAGTCGGAGGCATTCTCCATTTTTTTTCTCACGTTGCCTAGGCAACGTTTTATCTTTTGGCGGGATTCAATTTGCACACGAACGGTAGGGCCGCGAGTGAAGAATGCTGATTGGTTGTGGCTCATCACGTGTTTTCGGAAACTGATTTTCTATATAGGAAAAAGATAATTAATTTTCTCTCTTCTTCTTCTCTTGGACTGTCTCTTGAAAGATTACAGTGCGTTTGTGTTGCAGGCCGCGCGGGAAGGTCAGCCACTTGGCCGATCCCGACGCGGGGACCAACACGGTGTTAAGCATTGCAGAGCCGTGAACAACAGGCGGCCTGGAGTGTCAACCTACGAGCGTGGCGGAGGGAAGCCAGCGAGCGGCAGTTGATGCAAGTCGAGAGCGGGAGGACGAGATTTCCACTGGCGGCGACTTCGAGTTGTTTTGGTGGCAGGCAGAGGCACTCGCCTGGGCCAGACATGGAGGCACCGAATGCCAGTAATGCGACAACGGTGGAGCCGACGACGGGTACAGCACATGAACCCTGTGCACGCCGTTCTGCTCGGCCAGCATCACGGGAGGGATATCGTCTATGAGCCTCTTCTCAATTCATCGGTGGCATCAGTGGACCCTTCTGCTATTGCTTCATGTGTGTTGAACTGAGGAAGTAATCAATAGGTATTTTCGGGAAGACAACACTCTTCTTTAAAATTGATCACGTTTAATCAGAGAACTTTCATTTGAACATTCAATTTCCAAAAAGATCTTTCTTAACCAAATTAAAATGAAAAAGGGGGGAAAGGTGATGAGTCTCAACATTTGGATTGCGGTCCTCATGTAATGTTATGTAAATCTATTGCTACTTTTAAATTCTTTTTCTAACTAACACTCTAATCTTTTGACCTTTATTTTCCCATTTTATCCATGAATAAAATTTGTTTGTTTATCAGTAAAGCTTTGAACGTTTATTAATTAAGATTGATATTGCATAAACTTAGTATTGGATTGGTGCCTAAGAGTGTTCTAGCGGGTATCAACTTTAATTACTTAATTCTTAACGAACATTTGGGGTTATTGCAAACACAACGCAGGTTTTATTAATGGTTTTTACACTATGCGATCGAGAATCTAAGGTAAGCGTTTTATACTATTACCGGGTTTACTGACAGTGGTAGATCTTACATTTGTCTTATCATTAAGCAAGTGGAAGCTCTCTCTCTTGTGTAGTACCCAACAAACATAAGACAATCTGTCACATAGGTGCACGACCAGAGGCCTCTTTGTTTTGAAGGGCATTGTTATTTCATGCCATTTTGAGCACATTGGCATTCTTGGGTTAATTTGCTTGTTTACAGAGTACTCACATAGGACGATCTGTCACACCGTTATGCCATAGGCAGAAATTTTCACTCGCTACCGTGCAGGATGACTATGACCACGGTAGTAACCTGTCAAAGCACCATCTGTACAGAGAACATACACTGCTCAATTATCATTACCAATGTTATCCACACTGTTGTGTTCCCCTTTGCTCTTTGCTTAATCACAGTCTATAAGGGGGGACACTGTAACCCCTCTCTGTGTATGCTACTCTTTACAGTTGCTGGGCTTGCTTAACTGGAGCACCCTACCTGCTGTATATAATGAGAACGTTGCAGTGTTATTCCTCACGCGTTCTGGCTCTATCACAGTGTTTAGGCTACGGGGACTCACTAATCACCACATTGTCCCTTTGCCGTTTCTTGTTCGGACGAGTTAAGCTGCTATGTTTCCTCAAGCCTCCAGAACGAGCTACACCTTAAGAAGCAACGCATGCAAACTTAATGTTACCAAGACTTTTTTTTTTTTTAATTTAATGTAATCCAATATGTCCATCCAGGGCCTGTATGGCCAGAGGCCAACGAGTTGGGTCCCTGGATGAACCTGAATTAACGACAGCTGTATGGTGATCGCAGCAGCTGAAGAGGTGATCTTCATATGTCAGCAATGGTTGCCCATCAAGTGACTAGCTGTGCCTGATGTTGCTTAACTTCACTGAAGTTGTGGTACAGCAACAGCCCACTTAGCCATAAACTGTCCTATTAATATCAGTTCAAAACTTCTGGGGAGGCTTTTATTATTTCTAGCACAAACTGCACATAGTAAAAATATGTTGAGATATGAGATTTATGGTCATACGGCCAGTTAAAACATGCTCCGTCGAACAATTCTGTCTGTTTCAAAATCAGGGAGCAAGGCAAAACGAACTCAATGTCGTGGCCAAACATCCGCACTTAAAAACAATAATCAAACAGTCACTAACCATCAGCTGTCATCTTACATGGGCAAGATTAATCGGTTTTCCTGCAATGGCAGGAAGATTAATTGGTCACTGCAGCGATGTGTTCGAATTTTCACCGAGGTTCGTAGACAGTATAAACATAGCAAAATCCAAAGTATTTTACGTTCACCAAATAAATGTAAACTTACAACTTCCAATAACAAATTAATTTATGATAACAAACTGGTTTATATTAATTCCAGATATTTCACACTTTATGCTGCTTAAGATGTGGTTATTGTTGGCAGCATTCAAACATAGCTCATGTCAACAAACATCACCACAGCCTTCTTCGTCTATACCCCAAAAAACGAATAATAATTTAAAAAATCAGCAAAGCAACAATCGGCTGCTGGGAGAGTAGCATCATTTTCGCAGAATTCTTGCTGAAAAAACAATGCTAGCTCCAAGCAATCGCAGTCTCTGTTGTGCTGCAATAAAATGCAACAATGATCGCTACAACAACAAAATTAATTAAATATGATCTTTTAAAATAATTAGGATAACCTTTAATATAAAAACAACAATAACAATATAATTTCAATCATCTAAAATATAAACTCTATGAAAAAAATCAACTTTATTCTTTTTTGCATCATAACATTAATCCAGGTTAACAGAGTATTTTTCATACAAAATTTTTCGATTTTTCCTAATATTTTATTAAGAAAAATGCCTCAGAAAATTGAAAATTTGCATGGGATCTTCCATTCTTTCTCCACAGAACAAGGTGGAACAAGCTGTCATTTCCTGCCGCGAGAACCTCGGGGAATTTCGTTGCCGAGATTCTAGTTGCTTAGAACAATTCTATATATTGTAAGATTTTGCTAACTCGTTTTATGTTTGAATGCCTTCAATTTGTTCTCTGTTTGGATGTGTAAATAGACAGTAGGATAGAAATTTCACGTTTCATAGATTTCCAAATCAGAATCAATTAAAAAACAGCAGATTAGTTTTTGACAGCGAGGGAACTGCACCCAATTCCAAACAGCATCGTGTGCTCATTTTGAAGCGTCTTACTTTGTCTACGCATCCACCGTTTTAAATTCAGTATCAATTCAAACAAGAAATTCACGAAAACTGGATCATGTATAAGGTGGAACTAGATGCTCTTCCAACTCTAAATGGGCCTGGCATTCTTCAAGAAAAACGATCGCAACAGCACTCATTAAACGCTGAAGGAATGAGGAGGTAAGCTTATCTACTGTGTAAGGCACACGCTGCCCTAATCTGCACACACTGACGTGGCAAGCAGAAGATCTCGTTTTAGGGTTTAATGCATAGGGCTGTATATCGCCGAAGTTGCAATAGCATTTAATTCTGGTAATGGCCCTTATATATCGCTGTCACTGTTATCAAAACAACAGTCATGACTATCGGTCTTGATTCAATTTCATAGTCCATTGCGATGCCCAACAGACAACTAACCAATAGCGTCCAATGTGTGATGTTACGAATTCGAAACTCCTTCGCACTTCTCGGTAACTTGTGACGTAACAATTGCCGAACCGTGGCATCAGTATCTATCGCAGGGGGAGGGAAAAAATGAAAGTTTTTTTATATATTTTATGAATTTTGAGTACGAATTGAAAATTTTTATACATGCTACGTTGTTATTGAGACTTTCATCCTTCATTTTAAACAAAGTTGTTTTTGGTGAGGAGTTTACCTTTAAACTAAGAACAACAAAAATAACAGAAACCTATGCACTTAGGCGTACCCTGAACCATTACAACACTTTGCTGCTTCGTTTCCACAAGATCCATGTGACACCCACTGACAATTTATTGAATTTTAATTAAGATTGCATTTTCATTAACAGGTAATATACAGGTAATATACTTCGCTTTCATATTATTTATTATCAAACAATCGGGAAGGGGGGAAATAACTGATACAGCATTAAAACCCCTTCAAATTCCATCTAGGATTGCATCACTAGGAAATTTAATTTAATTAAAGGTTAAAATCTTAGCTAAATTTAATTTTATATTAAAAGTTTATATGCAAGTAACCGAATTTTGAACTGAGCTCAAAATTTTCTTTTGTTTCAATTTATATTAGTCATACTAAAAGAGGAGAAAACGCAAAAAAAATAATAACTTTTTTTTTTTTTTTTACAAACTTTTACAACACAACACTATTTGCTGCTTTGCAAATAAACTCTCACTTGTCAATAATACCATTGGAGCATAAAAATAGAAGTTATTTTTATGCTGAAAGATAATACATTGAACTGTGACATTCGTCAGTTGTTTAAAAAATTTTCTTTTGTGAGATCCTTTGTGGGGTTACAAAGCCCTTCTGTATTTATATTATCTTTTTTTTTGTAAGAACTCATAAATCTCACCTTATAAGTTATGATCATTCTGACAGTGTAGTGTTGAACCTTAAACCCATTCGTTCCTTGGATTCTATGGATTGCTTGTGTACCTTGTTGGGTATGAAACCCACCTGCGATATCGAAGTTCACCATGCGGCCGTTAGGCCTATCGCCCGTCGAAGCCTATTTCAAGTCATTGTGAGCCATTAAACTTGTCTAGGAGCTCAGCTTGTTGTTAAAATTATCATACTTAATGTTTATAACGATAATCGATAAGATTTTGAATTTATCTAAGCAGGTTTATCATGTTTTGAACCTTTATTCTGTATTGAGGTATGATTTGATGTTGCAATGCATGCTGGGAGGACCGAGATTCGATACCTGCTACAACGATATTGTCACTTAGGATTCCGGAAGTGTTATGAGTGCTTCCAGACTTGCCACCAGAGGGCGATCCCAGGATTCACGGCGGGATTGGCCGTTAATATAAAAGGGGGGGCAGCGCGAAGCTTGAGATCATTCCAAAGCCAGATCTCATCCAGTCCAGATGGTCTGTCTTCTTAGCCAGTCGATCTCGTCCTAATCCAGTATGCAAGGTAGCTATACTCATTCGATTTGCATTGTCTTGTTTAGTCATTCCTAAATTCCTTAGATACCTAGCTTAAATTTCTAGAGTTAATGTTGGAGATTTATATTAGTTGAAATTGTTATTATGTTAAAGGGGAGAATTAATTGGATTTAATGAACAGCTTCAGAACATGGAACTATAATTTGTTAGTATTTATGTCAGAGCATATGTGATCACAATTTAACCCTATTATAAGTAAATTTTAGTTATGTGTGTTAATAGTTTCTCTTCTGAATTACGCAGTATTGATCGTTATGTATGTGAAAGCAAATGTGTAGGATAGTCATTATTTGTAAATATTAAATTCTTATTCATCCAATCCTAAACCTTGACTTGTCTGTCTCATTATTCTGATAATCTAACAACCCGTATACCACAGTGCCACAGGCATGCAGTGAAGATCTTTACCTGGCACCTTGATCAATGTACAATATTGATGAAGAAAAAATTTTTGGCAAAACATTCAATTATGATATACACAACAATTTATTGCTCAAAAATTTTGAAAAATGTGCACATTTTTGCAAAGATTAAATGGCTTTTTTTAAAGCATACGTTTTTATTCTCGTATCCTCCAAAATTTTATGGAAATAAGCAGTGACCAGTTGATAAGTTAATCCTGCTTTTTTAGGATAAATTTTAAGCCATGAATTTCTCAAGTATATATGGTACTTCAAAATTTTATATCTAAATTTAATATCCAATATTGTGCATAAAAAATTATTCTATCCTATTTGATAATCATCATTCTTATAACTTTATGCAAGGAAAAATTTTCATTGTTATCTCCAACAACAATATATTGTCTGTGTGTTATTGAACTTTTCAACATGAGAGCATGGTCATTTACTCTTCTGATCTGTGCATTTCCTTGTTGGTCCGCTATATTTACTGAAAAGTAAAGCACCATATAAAGAAAGTATTGTACGGACCTGGTCAAACGCAAAATAGGCTTTAACGCTGCTCTGGCTTGGCTCCCGATTTGCCCCAAACTTAGCATTACACTATATGATCATTTTTTGAATTTGATAAATAAGCGCCAGTTTTTGCTTTCTTATGTAATAGTTCAGAAAATGGCCATTATACCTTCCAAAATTTGCTTTTGTGACCAGGACATTGAAATATGTGAATTTACATATGCTTGTCCCATTACATGTACTGTAGCCTACGTAATAGTCCTTGTGTGGGGGCCTGCCAACTGGTGGCAAGGGAATGGATAGAGGAGATAGTGGTGGATAGAGGAGAGAGTGGGCAGAGAGACTGTGAGACCTTTACATATATATTTTTCTCTACCTAGAATAAAATGGAGTAGAATGGAGTCAAGAGGCTACAAACATTCAGCAGACAAATTCTGCTATGTCTGTGGTGAATTTATCAAGAGCAAAGAAGCACTCTGCAGAAGTATCACAGAAAATGTGTGAGGCCTACAAGGTGTATCTTGAAATGGAACCCACTGACCACACAAACAATTGTTACTTCTGCATTGTGGACCTTTCAAAATGCCGATCTGGTAAAATCCAACTCCAGTGGCAGACATTCCTTCATCTATCGCAAGAGCCTCATGGCTGTCCTGCTTCACAATGGGAACAAGTTTTCTTCTCTTCCCCTGGCTCACTCAGTTCATCTAAAGAGAACTGTGACGTGAAGATTTTACTGCACCAACTGAAGTATAATGAGCACTAGGGGAGGTCATTGGAGATTTTAAAATGGTGGCACACCTGATTGTCTTCAAGATGGTTTTACAAAGTTCCCTTGCTATCTTTGCCTTTGGGACAGTATGAACATTGATTCACACTACCATAAGCGGGACTAGCCACTGCAAAAGGAGTTTTTACTTGGACAGAACAATATCAAGTGGGAACCACGGGTGGACACAACAAAGGATCTGATGCATCCACTCCACATCAAAAAAGGGCTGATGAAGCAGTTTGAATGGGCTCTCAATACTAACTCAGCAGCCTTCAAGCACCTAGAAGAACTATTTCCAAAGCTCTCTGAGGCCAAAATCAAGGCCGGTGTCTTCATTAGACCACAGGTAAAAAAGGTCATTGAGTGCATTGAATTCCCAAAGATGCTATCCAGAAAGAAAAACAGCATGGAACAGCTTTGTGGCAGTAGTTAAAGGTTTCCTTGGGAATCACAAGTTCCACAACGCCGTGTGGCTGGTTGAAACTATGGTTCACAACTATGGCAAGATGGATTGCCGGATGTATCTGAAACTCCATATCCTTGATACTCACTTGGATCACTTTAAGCAGAACATGGGAGAATACTAAGAGGAGCATGGCAAATGCTTCCATCAGAATATTATGTCCTTTGAATGTCGATACCAAAGAGAGTACAATGAAAGCATGATGGGAGACTGTATATGGGGACTGATTCGGGAAAGTGATGTGAAGTACAATTGTAAATCTAGAAAAACCACACATTTCTAAGTATTGTCTTTGTTTTGAAGTTAAGGTAAACATTACTTTTGATTTACATATTGTCTGTTTATGTACAAAACAAACTGTTACCTATGTAAATGTATGGAGATATACGACATATAAAACTCATTCTCCCGAGCAGAAAAGAAAACTTTCTACATCAAAATTGTCATTTTCTTTACTTTCTAGGCATGTGGAAACGGATAAACACAATTAATGCCCAAGGACAGAACAAAATTTAAAATTTCTTATGTAGTGTTATACAACAAGAAATTAATCCTCCTGAGGAAGGTATAGGAAAGTAGTGGAAGCCCTGAGTTCATCTATTTTTTATTCCTTCATCTGTACTTTTCCCCCCCCCCCCCTTTTTTTTTTTTTATCAAAAATTGATTTTCTCAAACCTTGTATTTAGAAAATATAAAAGAACTCTATCTTCTTTCCTTTCTCGTCATTTTCAGTCGACTCATATATCACACCCTCTATGTTGCCATAAAGTTCTAAAGACCAAGTGATTGCCACTCCCACAATTCTGACCCTAGTGGGACAATTTAGCCCAAACTTTACAGTGATGTTTATCTTGCTTAGAGGAACCTGCATACTGAATTTCACTCCTTTATATGCATAATACACATAGACCTTTTGGTCCCCTCTATTTTCTGCCCCCGAAACTCCGACTTCATTGATCCAATCAAAATCAAAAGAAATAGTGAAGGTGCACATGTCCTTAGTAAGCTACATTCCGAATTTCAACCTTCTACCTCAAAAAATGCACAAATTATGAAGGGGACGGATGGATGGATGGATGGATGGATGGACGGACAGACAGACGGACATTGTGAACTCAATAAGTAGCTCCATTCTTCTGCTACTTAATAATAAAATTGAATTAACTTAGGAATGTTCAATGAGAGCCTTTTTTTAATATGTCGTACCTGAGATGTCTTGAATTATAAACGAATATACGGAAATATTCCACATCATGGGCGAGAACCAGGAACTTTCACTATAGCAACAATGCTCAAACCAATTAAGCCACGCGGGCAAGGAAGCATCATCTACCTATCCATCTAGGCTTGATAAAAGCAGCACCTTGTTCGCCCAGGATGTGGACTTCTATTTCCTATTTTCATTTATGACCAAATAGAAAACTCGCACGTACACTATATGATCAAAAATATCCAGACACCCCTCACAGATCATCGATTGGCCCAATGTCACATGATAATGACTTGCACATCATTTAAATAGCTTCCCACACCTTCAGACACAACTCTGCTTGGACATTGGCAAGAATGGGTCGTTCGGCAGAGCTCAGTGAGTTCCAATGTGGAACCATCGTTGGATGTCACCTATGCGGCAAGTCCGTGCGTGACATTTCCAGCCTTCTTCAGATACCCAAGTCAACAGTAGGCGATGTCATTATGAAATGGAAGACCCGGGGATCAACAACAGTTGAACAACGAACCGGTAGACCCAAGAAACTAACGGACAGAGACCGTCGAGTGCTTCGTCGTGTCACCCGCAGCAACCGGAAGTCCTCGGCGGAAAAAATTGCCACAGAGTTTAGAAACGCCTCTGCAAATGATGCCAGTACCATGACAATTTGTCGGGAACTGCACACGATGGGATTCCATGGCCGTGCTGCTGTCCAAAAGCCCCACATCAGCAGGGTCAACGCCAAACGACGTCTGGAGTGGTGCAAAGCCCACAGAAACTGGACAATGGACCAATGGAAACGTGTAATGTGGACAGACGAATCTCGCTACACACTCTGGCAATCCGATGGACGAGTTTGGGTTTGGTGCATACCTGGAGAACGCTTCTTACCTGAGTGCACAGAGCCCACAGTCAAGTTCGGAGGAGAAGGAGTCAAGTTGTGGGGCTCATTTTCATGGTACGGACTGGGCCAGCTCGTTCCTGTGCAAGGAATCATGAACTCCGACCGTTATCTGAATGTTTTGGACAACTGTGCACTTCCAACGTTGTGGCAATTTTTCGGAAACGGGCCATTTCTCTACCAACACGACAATGCTCCATGCCACAAAGCGAGGCGTGTACAGCAGTGGTTTGCGGACTCAGGGGTCGAAGAAATGGGTTGGCCGGTACAATGTCCCGACCTCAATCCTATAGAGAGTCTGTGGGATGAATTGAAAAGACGCTTGCGGGCCAGATCACATCGGCCAACTTCTGTACCTGAACTGATTCTCGCTCTTCGGGAGGAATGGAGGAACATTCCGGAAAGTACTACCAACATTTGGTGGAAAGTCTTCCCCGAAGGGTGGAAGCTGTGATTAGGGCAAAGGGATGTGCAACGCCCTATTGATTTCCATGAAACCGTGGCTAGAGCGCAAACATGCATGTGTCCGGATATTTGTGATCATATAAATCATATAGTGTATATACAAATATTAATAAACATAAAAACTAACAATTTTTACTTTCAATACAGCCGTGACTGGTCGAGTTAGTATGAGGATATTCAGTATAAGAGGCCTGTTAGAAAAGTAACTGGACTGAGGCTACAAAAGAAAAAATAAAAAAAATAAAAAAAATAGTAGAACTCGCTCCACCTTTATCCTATCCGAATCATGTGACGACATTTCTGCTGATGACATAATGAAATTAGCAGCTGTTAAGAGTGAAAATGGAAGAAACTATTGAGCAATGACACTGCATCAGATTTTGTTTTAAAATCGATAAAACCACAACAGAGTGCTATGAATTGCTAAAACAAGCATTCGGCAATGATATGAGTCGCACACAGATTTTCGAATGGTTCAAGCAGTTTATGGAGGGCAGAAAAATGTGATGGTGGAACTCTTGGCCATCCCAAAGGAGGCATTCCGTACCTTGTTTCGACAAATGACAGCAACACTGGGCTTATTGCGTTGCTGCAGACAATGCTTATTTTAAAGGTGACTAAACATTTATGTGAGTTTGAACCATATTTTTTTTCTGTAGCCTCAGTTTGGATATATATGGCAATTAATGTTGGGGAGGAAGTTACCATCACACAACTTATTTCAATTTTCATATATCTTAATTATTATATAATGACAGAGAAAGAATTGCAAATCAGTTAATAACTCATTGATCACCCAAAAGTCTGCAACAGGTGATTACGAGAAAGGATGTTGGTATAATGGAAAATAAGAAATGCAGATGCTTCTAACAACTTCTACTTTAACAAAGATATTGCAAAAAACATTAAAGTAAAGACTTTAAGGTTATCAATGGCAATACCTTAATAGATACAGGGCTCCCTCTATATAACGGGACACTGTATTTTGTAAATTAAGAGTAACTCCATTTTTTCTTTATAATTTGTAAATTTCTAATTGCTCAATTAAGCTGATTGGGTGGAGTTATCTTTAGATTTAAAGATCACAGAAGGCGATTTCTGAAAACATTTAATCCATGTCCAGCTGTAATAAAAATATTCCCAAAACCAGTATTCATATTTATAAGAATTTAGATCAGTGTTTCACAAAAATGTGTGCCTTTGGATTTTTCGAAAAATTTAAAATTGCTTCAATAAATTAAAAACATTAAATTTCCACCCTAGACTAATAAAATAATTCTTCATAAAAATTAAAATTATATATATGTGCCACGAAAATTTTTAGAACTTTTTTGTGTGCCGCAAGATAAAAAAAGTTTGAGAAATACTGATTTAGATGATTTTAATACAGGAATTCGAATTCTTATGTGGTTATTAAATTTGAAAATTCCACTATTTTCATATTTGGTTCCATTATCTTTAAAACGTGTATATAGGTTATTGCAAGAATTACTGATTATGTCATACCCGGTATGTTATAATTTAAATTCTCAAATCATTTTGTTAATTGATGATATATGGCCCTCTGTAAATAAATGTAGCCTAAATTTTCTGTAGTTTTTCATTTTTGATGGGAATGTGATTATTTTCAATTAAACTTCTTATATTTTAATCAACCATTACATTATATTCTTTTTCTCGAAAATATATTTGATTTTTTTTAACACCTCTTTTTGATCATCATGTAAAACCATAATTTTTTACACATAAAATAATATCAAAAGGTTTCTGCATTTTGGGAAACAAATGATTGGATAACTTAACCTAACCGAACCTAACCTAACCGAACCTAACCTAACCGAACCTAACCTATACAAACCTTACCTCCAAACATCTGAAATCCCAAAAACACTCTTTCAATATTATGTTAATGGAGCTCCAAATTACCCTTTACATGATGCCCAAATAAGAGAGGAGTGAAATATAATAAAGAGTTAGTCTGAATAAATTGATATACTTGTAATCCAAAAACAGTTGATAATATTATGAGAAAATTAATAAAGATAAAGCAAATTTCCATCAGCTATGACACGGTGCTCAAAAATTGGGCTGCATTTAGAAATCCACATGCAAGGTCGGGACACATTAATATGACCACCTGCTAGTATCCGGAATATGCACCTTTGGCGGCAAGCACAGCAGCTAGTCGACGTGGCTGAGAGTCAGTAAGTCCTCGGAAGATGGTTCCAAGTATCTGGGACCATTCGGCGATCAATGCATCCCGTAATTCCATCACCATGCGTGGGGGAGAGTCCAGCTTGCGGACATTGCGATCGAGATGGCCCACAAATTTTCATTGGGGTTGAGGTCCAGGGAGTTTGGTGGCCATGGGAGTAGCTTGAATTCATCCTCATGCTCGTCGAACCATTTGTGGACAATTTTGGCAATATGGCAGGGAGCATTGTCCTGTTGAAAGGTGCCATCACCCTGAGAAACACTGTTGACATGAAGTGGTGTACCTGGTATGCGACGATCGTTACATAACAAACATCATTCAGTGTACCCTCCAGCGGTATCAGTGGACTCAGACCATACTACAAAAACATTCCCCTCCCCACCAGCCTGTCGTCTACCAACGATGGTGTCGGGATGCCTGTTCTTAGATGCTTCCCAGCGAATTCTCCATCGTCCATCCACTTTGTTCACCAGAAACTGCTACTCGTCAGAGAAAGCAACCCTTTGTCACTCAGCTGAGGTCCAATGGCGATGTGTTTTCGGCAATGCACAGGCTTCAACATGGGTGCTGTTACCATACGCCTGCTCCGGAGCACCAACCTCAAGAGGGATCGTTGCACTACCTTGATGCTGACACGACTGGTGGCCCCACTGTTCATTTGCTGTGTCAGTTGCTCAACAGTGACATGCCGATTGAACAGGCGTCGTAACCGACGCTCGCTTCTAGGATCGATGGCCCGTTGGACCCCACAGTTACCTCTTTGGTGGCTCGAAACTGTCTGGTTCGTCCAGTCGCGGTACACCTTCACAACGGCAGCCCTAGAGCAGATCACAAACGTGGCCGTTTCTGAAATGCTGCCCTACTGGGCCCGATAGCAAATGATCATTCCCTTTTAGAGGTCCGACAGGTAACTTGCTCTGCCAATGACGGCGACAATTGCTGTGTTAACGGATGCTACTACACGTCTGCTGTTGTCAGCTTTTAATGATATGCAATGATTTTTCATCTGCATACCATGGGACGTTCCAACATGTTCGAGGAGAGGTGGTCATATAAATGTGTCCCGACCCTGTCTTTATATATACATCCACTCATTAAAAGTCATGGCACACCCCTCCAATCAGGTTCCCTGTCCGTAATGAGACAGATTCCACTGCTTCC
The DNA here is from genome assembly GCA_023313115.1 of Rhysida immarginata. Taxonomy (NCBI): domain Eukaryota; kingdom Metazoa; phylum Arthropoda; class Chilopoda; order Scolopendromorpha; family Scolopendridae; genus Rhysida; species Rhysida immarginata. Next base: position 8,207 of record JAHWFO010005692.1, on the reverse strand, counting down.
ATTCTCGATATCACACAAAAACTACCTGCAGAAATGGCAGCACGCCGAGAGCTATCTGCATTTGAATGGGGATGATAGTTGGTGCCAGATAGATGGGTGCCTCCATATCAGATGTAGCCAACACCCTGCAATTTTCCCACACAACTGTTGCAAGGGTCTATCGAGAGTACACCCAAGCCGGCTGCCCAACCCTTATTGATGCTAGAGGTGTTCGCCGGGTCAGCCGGATTGCAACTGCTCACCGAAAGGCGACAGCAGGCCAAATCACCATCCGGTACAACCAGGGACATCCCACAACTGTGTATGTGATGACAATTCAGCGAACCTTGGCTGCTGCAGGCTTTGGGAGCAGGAGGCCACAACGGGTGCAACTCGTGACAGCTGCACATCATCAGCAACGCCTAGCCTAGACCAACCAACATCAGCATTGGATCGCCGAGGACTGGTGAAGGGTTGCCTTGTCTGACGTGTCACGGTTTCAGCTGTATCGGGTCAATGGTTGTGCCGTATCTGGCACAGGCCACACGAAGCCATGGACCCCGCTTGTCAGTTGGGGACCACTCAGGCAGGTGGAAGCACCATACTGGTCTAGGGCGTTTTCTCGTGGGATGCAATGGGTCCATTGGTGCACCTGACATCCACTCTGAGTGCTACTTCCTACATCGATCTGCTTGGGGACCACCTGCACCCCTTCATGAACTGCTTTTACCTTGCGGGCAACGGCATCTTCCAGCAAGACAATGCGTCTCCACACACACAGTCCTTGTGAAACTGCAGTGGCTGAAGGTACATGCTACCAACTTTATGAGAATGATTTGGCTTCCACGTTCCCCAGATGGCAATCCCATTCAACATTTGTGGGACGTCATCGAACGATCTGTCAAGTTGTCACCAACACAACTGGTAAATGCAGCATCATTATAGAGTGCAGTGGAGCCGGCATGACTTGCAGTGCCTGTGGATGAGTTCCAGGGACTGGTAGACTCTATCCACTATGAGTCACTGCCTTCAGCCAGGCCAGAGGGGGCCCAACATGTTATTAGGCAGGTGTGCCATGACTTTTGGTGAGTGAGTGTATACAAGTGTATAAATTATCAAAACAAATGAAAGAAATAATGATTTAAACACAGCTTACAGAACCAGTGAATCTGCAATAACATATTCAGATGCAATGAATGTAGTGGAAACAAATATGAAAAGAGTAGAATTTACAAATTAAAATACAAAGGATAACCAGACATGGAACATTTTATAATTTTAAAAATTATGAAAATCTTAATTTTAAATATCTCCATTTTATATTTTATAAACATCTCATCTTGTAGTCATCATTACTTTAAACTATTAGAAAGGCAAAAGATCACCAAAACAATCGTCAATTATATTATTAAGTAGCGGAATAATGGAGCTCTATTCTTCCGCTACTTATTGGTTTCACAGTGCCCGTCTGTCCCTTTTATAATTTCTGCATTTTTGGAGGTAGAAGATTGAAATTTGGCATCTAGCTTACTATGGCCATGTAACACTTCACTATTTAGTTTGGTGTTGATTGCCCCACTGGGTTTGCAGTTTTTTTGGGGGGGGGGAGTTAGAGTGGATCAAAAGGTCTACATTATACGAGGGTCAGTCAAATGAAAACCAGAAATATTCTTTTACAGCTCCATTATTACAGAGTTGGAACAAGTACACTAATTTTCAATGTAGGCCCCCTGCTTTTCAATGCATTTCCGCCACAGAATCGGGAGGGCATGGATTCCTCGGGAAAAAAAAACTTTTGGCTGCGCATGCAGCCACTAATGCACTGCCTGTTTCACCTCCGTATCGGTCGCGAACTTGTGGCCATCTAAGGAGTCCTTTAGTACGCCAAAGATGACGAAGTCGGAAGGAGCAATGTCGGGAGAGTAAGGAGGATGGAGGGGGGGGCACTCCAGACACAAATTCTGGATAATCTCCATGGTCGCACGAGCCATATGAGGTCATGTGTTGTCATGCTGGATGAGAACGCCTGTTGAGATCAGTCCACGACATTTGGTGTCTGTAGCAGGTTTCAGAATGCTATGCACTAATTCACTAAGGGTGGCATTGGTCACCGTCTTGCCCTTATCCATGTAATGTTCCAGTACGGGACACATGTGGTCTCAGGAAAAGGTCAGGAAAAGCTTTCCTGTGGAAGGCTGGCTGCGGAACTTTTTGGTGATGTCGAGTGCTGCCAATCCTTATTGGAGCGCTTGGTTTGTGGTTGGTAATGATGGACCCAGGACTCGTCTCCAGTCACAGTCCGCTCCAAAAAGGTTCGTAGTGGCGGAGCAGCTTAGCCAGGCATCGACTCGCCTCTTCTTCATTTCAGGCATTAGCCAATGAGGGACCATCTTGCGGCCACTTTCTGGTATTTCACCTCATCATGAACAATATGCTGAGTACAGCCGTGATCGACCTGTTATCCCGTCGCAAGGTCATCGATAGTGATCTGTCTATCCTGCAGAATCATCTCCTCCGCTGCTGCAATCGCCTCGGCTGTCACAAGACAATGTACCTGGCCTGGCCTCGGCATGTCTGCCAAACTTGTTGTGCTGTTGCTAAATTTCTTACACCATTCGTACATCTGAGTCTGCGATACACGTGCAGCACCATACAGTGCCAACATGTGTCGATGGATTTATATTGGTTTCATGCCTACACTGTGTAGGAAACAGATCACTCCGCGCTGCTCTTCTTTGGTGCATTTCAATAGAGAAGTCGCATATTGGAAACTCCTGTATGGCGCCACTGGATCATGTGGAGACGTGCGACCAATGCCAATTGATGGTGGGATAGTCCATGCGTATGTGTACTGGGTCTGATCGCAATGGGAGTGGTTTTCGATTTTTTACAGTGGTTTTCTGATTTTCATTTGACTCTGTCTCATATTTAGGTATGTAAAGGAGTGACATTCTGTATGCAAATTCATCTACACACTATTTTTCATTACTATAAAGTTTGGGCCAAATTGTCCCAATGGAATCGGAGTTGTGGGGGTGGCAGATACTTGGTCATTAGAACTATGGCAATATATGTTATCTGATATATCTATTCGATCAGAAATGATGAACAACAAAAGAAGATAGAGCTCTTTTTCATTTTCTAAATATTACATTTGAGAAAATCAATTTTTGATAGTAATTCTGCCAGACACCCTGCGCTTTTAATTTTGATTTAATAATTACAATAATGCCATCTATATGAACTATATTATTGAAGGTGTAAAAAAGATTTAAATAATTATCTGAGATATTCTTTTCGTTTAATGTATTGAATTTTTATTAATATTGCATGTAATGAAAAAATGTAAGTAATATACTTCGCTTTAAAACTATTTATTATCAAACAATATCAAAGGGGAAAAAGCCGATACAGCATTAAAACCCTTCAAATTCCATCTAGGATTGCATCACTGGGATATTTAAATTTTACCTAATTAAAGGTTAAAATTTTACCTAAATTTAATTTTATATTAAAAGTTTATATGCAAGTAACTTAATTTTGAACTGAACTCAAATTTTTTTTTGTTTCAATTTTTCATACTTAAAGAGGAGAAAACGCAAAAATGATAATTTTTTTTTTTTTTCTCTTCATACATATTTTTACAACACAACAGTATTGCTGCTTTGCAAATAAGCTCTCACTTTTCAGTAAAGCGCTTTACAGTGAAACTCTCTCTTGGCACCGTGATTAAAGGTTAACTCCACGAAACAAATTGACTTTATTTTTTTTTGCATCATAACATTAATCCAGGTTAATAGAGTAATTATCATTCAAAATTTTTCGATTTTTCCTAATATTTCATTAAGAAAAATGCCTCGGAAAATTGAAAATTCCAGTCCTTCTCCCCAGAATACGGCGAAACAAGCTGTCATTTCCTGACGCGAGAACCTCTGGGAATTTCTTCGCCGAGATTCTAGTCGCTTAGAACGATTCTGCATATCGTAAGATTTTGCTAACCTGTTTTATGTCAGAATGCCTTCAATTTGTTCTCTGTTCGGATGTGTAAATAGATAGTCAGATAGAAATTTCACGTTTCATAGATTTCCAGAATCAGAATCGATTAAAAAACAGTGGATTAGTTTTTGACAGCGAGGGAACTGGTATCCAATTCCAAACAACATCGTGTGCTCATTTTGAAGTGTCTTGCTTTGTCTACACATCCACCATTTAAATTCAGTATCAATTCAAACAAGAAATTTGCCGAAACTAGATCATATATACGGTGGAACTAGATGCTCTTCCAACTCTAAACGGGCCTGGCGTTCTTCAAGAACAACGACCGCAACAGCACTCGTTAAACGCCGAAGGAATGAGGAGGTAAGCATATCTACTGTGTAAGGCACACGCTGCCCTAATCTGCACACAATGATGTGGCAAGCAGAAGATCGTGTTTCATGGTTTTGTGATTAGGTCAGTTTAAGTTTGTTATTTCGTGATCCCTTGTATCTTTACAAGTTCTTCCATCTATGAAGGATTGTGCTTTAGATTGTAATTATAGTGTGTATATGTAATTCAGCTCTATTTGTATTAATATGTGAAACAATGAAAATCTCACTATAAGTACGTTTTCCCACCACTGGTACGAAAGCTCCGGATTGCTATTGAAGTTCACCATGCGGCCGTTAGGCCTAACGCCCGTTGAAGCTGTTATCGAAGTGTTGAAAGAATAATCCGTGCAAGAACTGTATGATTCCTGTTAGATATATTGTACTTAATATGTAGAATGTCAAACTTTGATTATCAGAATCAATTTATTTGATTTTTTTGTATTATTTAAGCTTTACTTTGTTATGCCAAGTTTGTCTGGTTGAATTGCATGCTGGGAATTATTGACTTTGCTGATTGCTGTCGTTTGTGAGTGTTTTTTGGCTTGCTACCAGGGGGCGACCCTGGTATTTACTGTGGGATCGGCCCTGGATATAAAAGGGGGTAGCACGAGTTTTGAATTCATTCTGGAATTGGATTTCTTCGAATCAACAAGTCTCTTTCCACATTCAGGATCAATCAAGCCCAGTCATGCCCAGTATATAAGGTAATTATCAACCATATTTACATTTTGCATTGTCTTGCTATTGTATTCTTATGCTATTAAAGATAACCAAAATTTGTAGCTATCTTGTTAGGATTTCTTTTTATTCTTGATTATTTATTTATTTAAAAAGGGGGTGAACACATAAAATGAACCCTCTCTGGAGCCTGTATGGCCAGCGGGCCGACATGTGTGGTCTCTGGAGGGGGCGTTAAATTACAGTTAGTATTATAATACAGAATATTGCATGGATTACAGAGATAAATGGGAAATAAAGGAAAAAAAAGAGAAAAAAATATTTTATAAATATTATTAAAGTTTTTTTATGGAGGACAAGCTGGACCATGAATGGTCCAGAAAGTTGCAGAAAGAGGATTCCAGTAAGGTATTATATATGCTGAGAAAATAAATATTACAGGAAAATAAACGGGAAAATAAAGGGCTATTATAAGTAGTAAAAAAGAGGTTTAAAAGATGTTAGTAGGTAATTTGTTAGTTAGAAGTAAGAGTTTTAATAATTTTTTAAATGCTGAGCTCGTAGGGGATGTGCGAATTTGCTCAGGTAAAGTGCCCCACCATTTAATTCCTATATAAGAGATGCAGTGGCGTTGATAATTATTTTTGGTAAGGGGAAGACTTATTAGGTTTGATGATCGGGTGGAATATGAGTGTAGAGTGTGTCGGTAAGATATTTCAAAAGGTGTTGAGAGAATTAGTTGCTTATTCAGAATTTTGTAGACAAATGTACAGAGTTGAATAATGTAAATCTGGTAGATGGTTAGAATGCCTAATAGCTCAAACTGATGGGAAATAGAGTTGGGTATTTTGATGTTAAGTAGGGTTCTTAAGAACCATTTTTGTAGGCGGTAAAGGCGTAGAAGATTAGAATTTGTAGTGGAACCCCAAAATTGTACACCATAGCAGAGGGCTGAATGTATTAGTGAGTTATATAGGAGGATCAGTATATGAGAGGGAAGAAAGCGCAGATGAGAAATCATTCCCTGTCTTTTGTTAAGTTTTGTTAGTAAAGTATTGATATGCAAGTTCCAAGAAAGATCATGTGTTAAATGTATTCCTAAATATTTAAATGTGCTTGCAACTGATAGTAGGTGTGAGTTATAGAAAATTGGCAGGACAGTAGGAACATATAGTTTGTTACGTTGAAAAAATAGCATATATTTAGTTTTATTAAGGTTTAGGTTAAGCAGGTTAACTGAATTCCAGTGACTTAATATTGATAGGGTTTGGTTAATATTAGCGGATAAATTATCAATACTTGGATCAGCGAATAATAAAGTTGCGTCGTCAGCATATAGGATTAAATTTGAAGAGGACAATGTTGAGGCTAAGTCATTGATAAAAAGATATTATTATGGGGAGAATTTCTAATTACTATAGAAAGATTATTCCCTAGTAACTTGACTTTGTTCTATTGTAAAGTTAAGTGTTAGGCCTATGTATTTGCAATCTCCCTCTATTGTTAGTGAGCCCTTCGGAATCTGTGGCACTATTTAACTTTTACATTTACAAAATGAGCCTTATTAGACTGCATGTGATATTTTTTAATATGGTGTATATTGTAATTTTACGAGATCATTAAATCTTTGCTATCCTACCTTATGACCTTGACTAAGTCTGATCATTTCACGACCTAATCACAACCCATTCACCACTGTTTAATGCATAGGGCTGTATATCGCAGAAGTTGCAGTAGCATTTAATTCTGCTAACAGACCATATATATTGCTGTCACTGTTATCAAAATTACAGTCGTCACTACCGGTCTCGTCTCATATCGTCCATTGCGATGCCCGACTGACAACTAACCGATAGCGTGCAATGTGTGACATTACGAATTCGAAACGCCTTCGCACTTCTCGGCACCTTGTGACGTAACAGTTGCCGAACAATAGCGCCAGTATCTATCGCAGAGGGAGGGAAAAAATGAAAGTTTTTATATATTTTATCAATTTTGAGT
>JAHWFO010005688.1:0-23156 GCA_023313115.1 Rhysida immarginata | reverse complement strand
ATTATCTGAACAGTTACCAAACAAGATTAAACAGAGTATAAAAAAACAGGCTTTAATGAAACTTTCACTATCGCCTAGCCATATCAGTCCATAGCTTGAAAACTACTGAACCGATTTTGATGAAACTTGGATTTATCCCTAAAATGAAAGATACTTAATCCAATCAAAAAAGAATTATTGCAATTCGATTTCTAGTTTCTGAGAGATCCGTGGACAAACAAACAAACAAACGAACATACATACATTCATTCATACACACACACATTTATGAAATTTGGCATACTTATTTAGAAGCCCACCATTCTATCGTCTGTATTAAGCTACTAACATACAAGCGTTTTCATTATTAATCATCGATAAATAGATCTTGCTCATATCTAGCCTAAGTAGAAATGTGTATAACTGAAGAAATGCTTTAAAACGTCCACCTGACTATTTTTATTTTGTCTGCAGATAAATTTATTTCACAAATATTAAAATGTCTAGTAAGTAAGAGAAGTATCAGGAACAAAAGTTCTAATAAAAAGGATAAAGAAAATGGTTTCCTAGAATTATGCATCGATTAGGCGTCCTAGAGTAACTTAACTAAAAATCTTCAATTCATGTAAGGTACATGTACCAGTAATTGACAGTTTATAACATTACTGTGAAACGAAATTGTGTACGGAAATCAAATTGCATTTTGAAACTTTTCTAGTTATACCATGAAATTGTAAATAGAATGCAGAATGTGCCAATCTCAAAACAATTATTATACACTGCTTTGCAATGAAATTGCCCCACCAACAAGGAGTTATCCGACCTTATCTATATTTAGTGGGGGGTGGGGGGGGGTTCGTCTCCTCCGACTAGTAAACGATTAGATGCATGCTCACGGGACATGACCAATTGGGTGATACAGGGTGTCCAGGTGCCTGTATAGGCTCATCAGTTGACACATGTGCGATACGTTGCATGCGGTAAGGAGGATGCAACTGCCTCATGAACGTACAATACTGTAATCCGCACAACGGTCTCAAAGACGCGACGACGACAACGACAACCGTTCACGCAATTAACGTACTTTGAACGAGCTCGGATTATTGGCCTCTACGAGGCTGGATGGTCAACCGGACTGAATACTATCCATGTGTCGCGGAACACACGGACGGTAGGCCGATATTGGAAGCAATGGCGAGAGGAAGGTACACATGCCAGAAGACCAGGCTCTGGGGCCCGGAGAACAGAAGACCAGGCTCTGTCAACTCGTACCGATAGGCGGATACTGAGAACAGAACTCGCGGACAGAATCATCACCCTGCGGCAAATGCGCGACAACATCACTATTCCCGGTACAGCTCCTGTGTCAATAGTGAATATAGCATGCCGGTTACATGCCGCGACAATGTCTGCCAGGCGTCCATTGTTGTGTCTTCCTTTGACACCTGAGCACCGCGCGATACGACTATATTGGTGTCGTGAACGAGTGGGCTGGCAAATGGAATGGCGCCTGGTGGTCTTCAGCGACGAATCCCGATTTTGTTTGGACACCGACGACAGACGCGGACGGGTGTGGCGCAGACCATTGGAACGTGCCAATGAACAATGCATCCGGTATCGCCATCGTAGACCAACACCCGGGATCATGACTGGGATGCCAGCGGCTACGATACCAGAACGCCTTTAGTCACCATCCAAGGCAACCTGACAGAAGTGCGGTACGTCGCAGAGATTCTGCAGCCCTTATTACTGCTCTTTCAAGATAACGCCAGACCACACACGGCAAACATGAGCATGGCATGTCTGCATGATGTCATCTGCCTGCCATGGCCCGCGAAGTCCCCAGACCTATCGCCAATCGAGCACGTGCGGGACATGGTGGAACGTCGTTTACGATCACCCCGCAGTCTCCATCACCTGAAGCAGCAGGTTCACCAGGTCTGGGCATACGTTCCCCAAGATGACATTCGCCACCTCTATGATCACGTACACCTGCGGCTGAAACAATGCATCTCCGCTAGAGGTGGTGCCACAACCTACTGATGCCGCTTTTCGTCGGGACACCCTGTACAAACGAGTGCACGTCTTGGCTCCATAACGTAATCAAGGTGTGTTCAGATGTATCTCTAGCTGTATACCTACTTTTGGCTCATTCGGATAACTCCTTGTGGGTGGGGCAATTTCATTGCAAAGCAGTGTATCTTTAAAAGCTATTAAGTTATTAAATTATTTTCTAACTAATGCATGAATCACCAGTAGTTGACAGTTAATGCACCAGAAGTTGACAATATATTAATTACATATTTTTATTAGATATTTTACGTCTGTTGTACGTCTCTGTGACAAGATTCAGGATCAACAAAAAGAATCGGCGAATAGGGCCTAGAAAACTTATCTCAAAAAGGCTGGTCTAGAAATTGACAGTCAAGTTACTATAATTGACACAACTACTGAAAATTAAACAGTTACACTTAAACCCATCATGTTTCCTTTATTATTACCTGTACTCTATATCACCTTAGTATATGTTTAGTAAAGAAATTATCAGTAATTGATAGGTTAACAATGCTTATACTACTCGAAGTATTGACCACTGATCACACAAAAGGGCCCACGAGTGTTGCATAACATGGTTGAAATAAATTCAAGTAATCAAATCCTCGCCTAGTGGTTCGTTACAAGGTTTTTTCGACTCAGTAAAGCATTGCACAATCAACATACGTTTGCGGCCCTCATAGGGAGCAAAGTTCCTAGGTTTTTGCTGTTTTGGGAAGCCTAATACATTGTTATGGTAGCAACCAGTCCCAAATAATAAGCCTTTAAATTGTGAATTCTCAATTACTGGTACATTGTCAACTACTGCTACATCTACATTATCAGGAAAAAAAGTTTTAGTAAAGAAAGCAAAGAAAGTGATTTCCTAAAATTATGCATCGGTCAGGCGACCTATTTAACTTCCCTAAAATTCTTCAATTCAAGCAATGTTACAATACTCATTTCCAAAAAAGTTGGGACAATGCAACATATAAGAAGAACTCCAACACATTTGTTTGGATTATTGTATTGCCGTTTATTTCAACGCATTACAATACATAAACGATAAATTAGGCATGGGATCACATATCTTCTTATATACTTAAAGAAAGATACTGGTGGTTTTCCTGTTTGGCACGTGCAACACACTCCCAAAAAAGTTGGGACAGCACGGCGTTTACCACGGTGTGGCGTCACCTCTCTTCTTGATGACACACTGTAATCTTCTGGGCATCGATGACACCAATCTTTCTAATACCGTAACCGGAATTCTGTCCCATTCCTGTTGGATATAGGTTTTCAGCTGTTCAACTGTCCGGGGTCGTCGCTGTCGTAGTTTTCGTTTAATAATACGCCAAACGTTTTCTATAGGCGACAGATCCGGGCTGCAAGGGGGCCAATCCAACATACGAATGCGCTGCCGACGTAGCCATGCAGAAGTTATGCGCGCTGCATGCGGTCTGGCGTTGTCTTGTTGAAATATACACTGACGTCGTCCAAACAGGTGCCTCTTAGATGGCACCATAGCTTGTTCCAGGATCTGTATATACGCTTCAGCATTGACGGTGCCATTGCAGATGTGCAAGTCTCCCATTCCATGGCCACTAATACAGCCCCAGACCGTGACAGACGGTGGTTTCTGTACCGAACGCCTGCAGCACGCGGGAATATCCTTTTCGTCTTTGGTTCGGAGTGTACGGCGTCCATTATTTCCGTAAACAATCGTAAAGGTTGATTCATCGGACCACAATATGTTCTTCCAGCGTGCTTGGGACCAATTGCGATGGGCTCGAGCCCATATCAGACGGCGACGTTGCTGTCGTTTGTTGATGTATGGCTTCCGTTGTGCACAGTATAACTTAAGTTTGCATTTGTGGATGCACCGGCGTACAGTATTCAACGATAATGGCTTCCCGAAGAAATCGCGGGCTTACGTGGCTATGTCCGTAATCGTAGCATTCCTATGCGTGACGTCGGAGGATCCGAAGAGCTCGAGCATTCAGAATAGGTTTTCTACCTTGGCCTTTCCGAACTGTGATCTCACCACTATCTCGGTATCGCTTGATAATATCATGTACTGTAGATGATGACAGGTTAAATCTTCTGGCTATTGCTCGCTGAGAAACGTTGTTTGTGAATTCTTGAATGATTCGAACACGAAGATCTTCGCTAACTGGCTTGCCTCGACCCTTCGTTCCGAATAAGTTACCTGAACGACGGATGGCAACTATTATTTATACGGAATGTAGTACGACGTCATCATTCTAGATTATTCCCGAACAATTCGGAAGGTTCCACTACTAACGGCGCTTTCTACAACGTATGTCCCTACTATTTTGGAACGTGTTGCAACACCCCCATTCAAAATGAACGTCCCGGCCACGATACAAAATGTTTTGGTGCACCCAGTATATTTATGTCATTTCATAAACGTATATGCTATTTTCTATTCGCGAGAAAGTTTTGTTACATCATCCCTTTTTGTTTTTTCTATATTTTGCACTGTCCCAACTTTTTTGGAAATGAGTATTGTAATTGAATTATTGAAACCTTAAATTTTTTTATTTCGCACAAAACACATGTGAGCAAGGAACAAATGTCATCACTTTTCGACATAGTCTCCCTGGCGTTCAATAAACGTGCGCCATCGTTTTGGTAGTGCTTCAATGCCTCCAGAAAAAAAGTTCTTTGTCGACATGTGTTTTGTGCGAAATAAAAAATTTTTAAGGTTACTTTTTGAATTGCCCTCGTAATTTCAAGGTTGTTAAAATATTACAAAGATTTTGGCTTAGAAAGAAGAGAAATATTCTTCGTGAAGAAACAGGAGACACAAGATCCACTTGACCACTTTACTTTCTGTCCTTAGCTGTTTCTTCACGCAGTAAATAACTACAATTCCCACAAGTTTATATCTACATAGTTGAAATATTTTGGTTCCTGGAAAAGCACTTACCTTGATTGTCGGGAGATGTCGGTTGTTTTGTAAAAAGATTCCCCATCGCTTTTGCAAAGTTATGATCAGCAGAGTTCTAAAACAAATAAATTAATGAATAAATTTTAAAAAATCCATGCATGTCGATACAAAATGTATTTTTATGCAGGTATAAGTCAGTACACGAAAAAAATTCCAGTTTGAAATGTGTTTTTCATTCTCGTAGTGATGGTCTGTTAGGGAAAATGTTGATGCAGTCCGTGGCAGCGGAAGTTCAACTTTTTAACGCTAGAGGAGGATTACCAGGGAAAAAATAATGGACTTCGCACGAGTGACGTAACAGTTAGGACGTAACAATGTGGAACCCTTGGCAACGCGCCATCTTGGTTCCGCACATGTCGTTGCTAAGCATTAGATATGCTGATTCTGACACTAGTTTGCCTACATATGCGATCAGAATGTCTGCAATAGAACTATATTTTATTGCGACGTTTCTTATGACGACCCAAAATTAATTTCAAAAGGAGAAAATGATTTAAACTCTTCCTAGCAACGGCTGTGTGGAACCAAGATGGCGAATCACTAAGGAAGTGACGTCTCTTCGTACAGTCAGTGGTAGCCTCCCGTTATTGGACATTAGATTGACAAGAATAGGCCAGGAACTTGACTATAATATCCACAGGAAGTAAATTTCGTTCCTAACTACATCGAACATGACTCTAATCACTGCCATCATCACAAACTAGCAGCTTTCAGACATATGGTGCACAGAGACATATGGTCTCTCCCCTTGAATTCAGAAAACAGCTAAAAGGAACTCCAAACACAGAAGAATTTGCTACATTGAACGGATTTCGTAAAAGCATAGTCAACAATATTGCCAAGAAAGTGAAACATAAATTAGCCTTATAAAATGTCACCACTCTGCACAAAAAAGAAAAACGTGACTCGAGACTAGTCTTACCATACAACCTGCAATTAAACAGGGGCATGATAAGAATTGCAAAAGAATTTGGCCTGGAAATCACTTATAGAAGGTCCAACACGATGAGGAAACAGTTGAAAAATCCCAAAGACACCATCTGCCCAGAAAACAAGCCAGACGTGTATAAATTACCGCGTGCAGAATGCGATGCTGTCTACTATGGACAATCCCGTAGAGCAGAATTAATGAGCATTTGGCAGGCGTCAAAATGGGAAATTTGCAGTATCAAGGTTCGCTGACCACATACTAGATCAGCGACATGATTTCAGACATAAAGACTTTGACATCATACAGAGCACTAGTGACCCACGTCTGCTCAACTTTATTGAGTCATATGCTATAAACAGTGAACACCCCTCAAGACTACTGAACCGTGACTCGGGCCCTTTGGATATCAGCCAATTGATGGACATTGGGAAACTCTTAAACTTGCCAAAACTGACCAAACCGAATAATCCAACAAGGACCAATAACGCTTTATGATTAATTGAAGACTGCCTACCAATAACTTATTTTGTATATGTATGTTTGTGTTTATGGTATTTGAAGCTTTGTAATTCTTTACTGCACCAGAACAGATTTACTTTGTTTACGCTGAAGAAATGCGCATACGTCTTAATAAACATCTTATGTGGATTAGTGGTTTCGGAATGCAATATATAATTTTTATTTATTTATTAAGAACATAACTTATTTAAATAATTAACATCAGTTCTCTTTATTTTAATATACGATAATTACGCCATCCAACGAAAAGACCTAACCACATCAAATGACTTGATGCCCGAAGAAAGCTGCGCGAATCACTTAAAACAGGGGATTGTCCGGTCTTCCTTTCTTATCGTCTTTGGTAGCACTTGTGAAAATCACTGGTAACACTTCCGAGAGTAACAATGATTACTTGTGAAAAAATCACAGGTCCTGAAATCACGCTCATCACTACTTTGCCGGCTCGGGGGCGTTTCGATTCTCGCTCCTCGGCAGGACTAAAAAACAAAAAACGCATCGGAAGCGTACTAGTCAAAGGTAGTACATGGCCAAACACATGAAAGCCTTTTGCCAGATTTCATTGTTCTCTTTATTTAGTCTTTGATTTGAGTCTCACTGTCCTCAAGCTCGGCTTCCATCCACAAAATCGGTTGGCCCTAAAGTCATCAGTTTTTCTGTGTCGTTCAAGCTTTCATTGGAGTTCATTTTTGTGTGCATTTTCTATGCTTATAGCTTTCTCTACGTTTAAAAATCAACAAAACACTCTTTATAATTAATTAAACTATAATCAAGACCATTAACGGTTTCATTTTTCAGTTTTAGGCCTTTTAGCCTAACTCTAGGCTAGTCGAGCAGGCGGCAGACAATGCAGTCGCTGATCCTCAACTTCTCGTTCCAAAAAAACATTATCTCCCAGTTCCGGCTTTAAAACATTTCCTTTCCAACTCGCCCTTAACAATCGTCTATCTGCAGTCAATCATGGCGTAACCACCGAGACAGAAGGCCTCTGCGATGAAAAGTAATACACTGTTACATCATCATAGTTAGGGCAAATGTATGCTTATTATTGGTAGAAATACGAATAACAATACCCTATTGATGATGATGTAACAATGTATTACGTTTCATCGCAGAGGCCTTCTCTCTCGGTGGTTACGGTCATAGTAAGTCGTCGCAACTGGCAACAATGCGTAGCTTTCACTTACCCTCCATGAATTTAATCATTTAAAACCATTTATTATTAGGACCGTTAGGTACTTATGTTTTCACAATGTGCGTCCGTCCGTCCGTCCGTCTGTCTGTCTGTCTTTGGTGTTCGAACGTTTTCGAATTTTCGACTTCCGTTTTCGCCATTCGACAACAAAGGCTAAGGTCAAAAACTCTCACCGGTGAGAAGAGTTAGCGCTTGGTCGGTCAGAAATCCCAGTGAGAAATTTGTGACGTCATTTTAACGCGGTCAGAAACGCCAGTTAGTGCTGCTATGCCTAACCGGTTAGTCTCACCGTCCTCACCGAGAAAAAGACGGTTAGCCCAGTGAGAAATTACGTCTTTATTCTCTCACCAGTGAGGGTTTTTGACCACAGCCTTAGGGAAAACGAAAGACCGAGTTCATTGGTGGAAAAAAATCGGTGAACTACTTCCGTTTCAAAAGGTCACAAATAATATAGGGAACCACGTTTTTCACTATACAATTCCATGTATGCAGGGTGTTTCAAAATTATGTACAATAAATTTAGTGACATATTCTTGAGGTCAAAAGAAGACGAAAATGTTGTATAGCACTTTGTCTGGAAACGATTTGTTTGCGAGTAATCCAATATGATAGTAGGGAAGCACGGTAGTTAGCGGACGATATTTTAGCAGTTCCGGCGTGTCGACCCAACACTAGGTTGAGTGGTTTGTTCCATTTAAACCTACTTTAGGGTTGTTCCATTAGTTGTGTACGGTTGTTTCCATTACTGTACATCCACTAGGAATATCATTTTCAGAACGTTTGCGTGCTTTGACATACGCAGTACGATTTACGTAAAAAAAAGCCATGTACGCGTATTCCAGTGCAGAATACACTGAGATGCACCTAATGTATGGTCTTGCGGACGGAAATGCTGTGGAAGCAAGAAGACTCTACCAAGAACGCTTTCCGAATAGACGTTTGCCAAATAACCGAACATTTGTATCTGTCGACAGACATTTGAGGGAGCGTGGTTCCTTTGGCCGTCAAACAGGACAAGGGCGACCTGTAGCACATTCTCCGGACGAGGAGGATGTGATAATTGACATCATACATGATGAACAACAGACAAGCACCCATGGTACACATTCCGCACTCATCTGTTTGGCGCATTCTTCACCGTCAGCTTTTGCATCCATACCACCTGCAACTGGTTCAGGCACTGAACCCAGCGGACTATCCACACCGACAACGATTTTGCCAATGGATACAACGTCGTCATGCTGCAGACCCTAGTTGTCTCAGTCAGATACTTTTCACGGACGAAGCAACCTTCACCCGGACAGGAATCGTAAATTCTCACAGGCAGCACCATTGGGCAGATGCTAACCCGCATGTTACCAGAGCTCGAGCGCATCAAGAGCGTTTCTCCGTGAACATTTGGTGTGGAATTGTTGGAAATAACTTAATTGGCCCTTATGTGTTGCCGCCACGATTGACTGGGCGAGCGTATCTTTTGTTTCTGCAGAATGCATTGCCAGAATTACTGGAAGATGTTCCTCTTATGATAAGATCTAACATGTGGTTCATGCATGATGGCGCTCCAGCATACCTTAATGCTGCATACACGAATCGGTGGATAGGTCGAGGTGGACCGGTAACCTGGCCTGCAAGATCACCCGACCTTATTGCTACAGCACAGAAGTTCCTAACATTATGGATCTGCGATAACGAATTGAAAATGCATGCCAAACCGTTCGTAATGCTGGCGACGAACTCTTCCATGACATCAGACGGTCGCTCATGCAACGAGCCGAAGCGTGCGTGCGAGCTAGTGGCGGGCACTTTGAACAATTCCTGTAATTTGGAGCCACGAGTTTAGTTGGCTGTATCGCGTAAATAAATCGTTTCCAGACAAAGTGCTATAGTACATTTTCGTCTTCTTTTGACCTGAAGAATATGTCACTAAATTTATCTATACTAATATTATAAAGAAGTAAAGTTTGTGTGTTTGTATATTTGTTAAATTGTAAGGAGTAATCTCGGGATCTACTGAACCGATTTTAAAAATTCCTTCACCAATAGAAAGCCACATTATTGCTGAATGTCATAGGTTATATAAAACACCGAAAAATAAAAAGGCTTTTACGTGGTAGTCGGTTTTGCAAAGTGAATCGGAGAAAAAACGGTCGAATGAAAGCGTTTCTTACGAACGCTGCGGGAGAAGGGGGCGTGGCCTTTTACATCTGAGAGGTAGGTACTGTTTTCTGTTTATAGTTTTCATTTAATTTAGGTTATAGGTATTTAGTTTGTTTCATGTAGATATTTATTTAAGTTATACCTAGCTATTTACTGGCCCAGACATTTATTAATTTTAAATTTTATTCATTGTGAGTTATATTTCCAGATGATAATAATGCGAAAATTTTGAAAATAAAATTCATTTCAGCCGAATTTTAGAGCTGGTGCAATAAATTGATTGGGCCAACTGGGCCAAAAAATGATAGTTTGCTTCATTTGCTTCATGTAGATATTAATTTAGGTTATAGGTATTTAGTTTTTTGCATTTAGGTTATGTTCATCTTGCTTATTTGCTTTATTTCTATAAAAAATCTATTTAGAACAACTGTTCCATTTTTTAAATGTTTTTTTGAAAATTATATTATAAATGTAGGAGTAGTGATTATTATATTAATTAAGTTGAATAGTACTCCTTTAATTAAATGTGATAAAATTAAAATAAATAATAACAAAAAAACAATAAAAAAAGTCACCCGAGTAAAAGTTTAAGTACGAAATATAAAGAAATACAGAACTTGTGAAGAAGCTTAGATGAAACACAGAAGAAACACAGAAGAGACGAAGAATCGAAGATCAGATGAAACACAGAATAAACATAGAAGAGACGAAGATCCAGCGAAGAAACGTTACAGAAATACAGGGAGGTACACAGGTTACAGATGAAGAGGGTCTATGATGGAAGTTCGATGATTCTTGATATGTAAATGACTATCTTGAAGAATAACGCGTTCGGATTGGAACAAAATCAAAATTATTAATAAAGAAATAAATTATAAAAAAGACTAATAAAAGAAACCATCAACATTATTTCGAATGAAAAAAATTTAGCCAAACCATCAATAGAAATTAATAATAAATGGAAATTATTACTAAAAATATAATATCACTTCCCTTACACTCAACAATCCTGATCACAACAATCAAAATAATCATAAATCACACATTGTATTACACTACATTGTTTTATTTTTTTGTTATTATTTTCCATTCATTCAAAAAAAACTTTAAAACTGATGATGGGAAAACATAACCCCTGTCAATATGCCTAAAAGAAAATCTCAACTGTCTAGACATACATCCCAGACACGAGCGGCTACAGTACGCAGACTTGGAGAGACTTCCTCTGAGCATGAACAGCGCCTTGCGAATGAGACAGAATACAGATCGCGAGCGCGTGCTAGAGAGTCTAGCACCGAAAGATCTCAGCGACTGGCTTACTATAGACAGTATATGTCAGAAACACGTGACAGGGAGTCGAGCATAGAGCGTTCCCAGCGGCTTGCCAGCCAAAGAGAAATTACCTCTGAAACTTGTGCTAGGGAGACCAGCGCTGAAAGAACTCAGCGACTGGCTAATCTTAAACAGAATATTTCAGAAATACGTCATAGGGAATCCAGTATCGAGCGTTGTCAGCGGCTTGCCAGCCAACGAGCAATTACTTTCGAAAGTCGTGCTAGGGAGACCAGCGCCGAAAGATCTCAGCGACTTGCTAACAATAGACAAAATATGGCGGAAATTCGTGCCAGGGAGTCGAGCACTGAACGTTCGCAAAGGCTCACTGCTGCGGCACAAAGACAACGAACATCTAGAATACGCAGTCGAAGTGCACCACACAGTAATAGATCAGCTTTCAATTATGATCCTAACATCGATTACGCTAAGCAGAGCGCAGTAACAATTGGAGCAATGAGTAAAACCTGTCCTAAGTGTTTTGCAAAAAAATGGAGCGATGAACCGAATGGTATGTGTTGTGCTGCAGGTAAAGTGATTCTTCCTGACATTGAAGAGCCACCAGAGCCTGTAAAAAGTCTCTTGACAAATGCTCATCCACACTCTACGCATTTTTTAAACAATATAACACACTATTTCAAATGACATCGTTCGGTGCTAAAGAAATTCGTGAAGGAAATTTTATGCCTACTTTTAAGATAGAGGGCCAGGTTTATCATTTAATTGGTAGTCTTCTTCCTTCAACAGGTCAAATTTCGAAATTTTTACAGATATATTTCATTTCTGATGCGGACCAACTTTCTTTGCGATCAAACATGAGCCCCACTTTAAAAACCGATTTGATCAATGAGTTACAGACCGTATTAAATAGCCAGAACGAATACATACGCAGTTTCAAATACAATTTACAAAGCAACTCCTCCGACAATTTAAAATTAATAATTCACGCCGATCGCACACCACAAAATCAACATCGAGGAAGATACAACTCCCCTACAACAAACGAAGTTGCAGTACTGTTAGTAGATGAAGACAAAGGACCCCGTGATATAGTACTACATTGTAAAGATGGCCAGCTAAAAAGAGTGTCCGAATTGCACCGCGCTTACGATCCCCTGCAATATCCTTTAATGTTTGTGAAAGGAGATGATGGCTATTATCTGACTATACAGCAACAAGGTTCCGCACAAACCAAAACAGTTTCCTGTATGCAGTTCTATGCACACAGACTTATGATCATAGAGAATCGTTTCAATACTTTACATTATTACCGAGATTTGTTCAGTCAAATGATGGCTAAAATGATATCAGAAAGATTGAATTTTATATCCCGTAACCAACAAAAGTTAAGAGCTGACGATTATATACATTTAAGAGATGCTTTAAATAGAGATGCTAATGTAAATGCTGCAAATATTGGTCAACACGTTATCTTGCCCTCATCTTTCACTGGCTCGCCGCGCTACATGCACGAAAAAACCCAAGACGCTATGACATACGTGCGAAATTACGGAAGGCCTGACTTATTTGTTACCTTCACTTGCAACCCCGAGTGGGAAGAAATAAAGCAAGAACTTTTTTCTGGACAGCGATCTTTCGACCGACACACATAATAGCAAGGGTCTTTCATCTAAAAATGAAGAAACTTATTAAACTATTTACAAAAGAAGAAGTTTTCGGAAAAGTCAAATGTCACATGGTCAGTGTCGAGTGGCAGAAACGAGGTTTACCACATTGTCACATGTTGATTTGGCTAGAAAATAAAATACCTGACGAAATTGACAAGATTATAGTTGCAGAGCTACCCGATAAAGATAATGATGCGGCGTTGTTTGATATTGTGACAAAGAACATGGTACACGGGCCGTGTGGGGAACAAAATCTAACGTCGCCGTGTATGAAAAATGGTATTTGCTCAAAAAAATACCCACGCCGTTTTGTCACTGATACCCAAACCGCTTTCTTTGAATTGTGCAATTCCGACAACTTCGCAAAAACATTACTTTACGATGAAGTTCCCCACTATTATACCTGGGCTAATAACAAATTTTCCCGAAGAAAACGCGGAGAAGATGTCGCTGGTCATCCTGGAATAAAAAAAGATCCTGCTTTGGGAAGAGTATATAGTGTGCACCCTTCTCAGTCGGAGTGTTTCTTTCTTCGAGTTTTGCTTCACCACGTACGTGGCCCCACCTCATTTCAGGACTTAAGAACTGTAAACGGAGTTGTCAAAGAAACATACCAAGCTGCTTGCCGTGAGAGAGGTTTGTTAGAAGACGATAACCAGTGGGAAAACACTCTACGAGAAGCCTCAATTTCTCAATGTCCTTTGAAGTTGAGGGAGTTGTTTGTGGTGATATTGTTATTTTGTTACCCATCCGAACCACTCAGTTTGTGGGAAAACTTCAAAGACGATTTATGTGACGACATAAGACATAGAATACGACAGCAGAATCAGGATTTCACTTTACCCTATAGTGATGACATGTACAATGAAGGTCTATTACAAATAGAAAATAGACTCTTAGAACTAAATGAGAAAACCTTAAATGATTTTGGTTTACCTTCTCCAATTCGGCCACATAACAATGCATCGGACATAATACTGATACGTTCGTACGATACCAATGAGTTGTCAGTTTTTATTAATGAAAATTTACCGAAATTAGTCAGAGACCAGAGACAAGCTTTTGAGGCAATAATTGACAGTGTGCTAAATAACAGAGGTTTAATTTTCTTTCTTGACGCCCCGGGAGGCACTGGCAAAACGTTTCTTGCAAATTTGGTATTGGCAAAAGTAAGACAATCCGGGAGAAATGGACTAGCCGTTGCCTCTTCGGGGATTGCCGCTACTCTGTTAAATGATGGGAAAACAGCACACTCCACCTTTAAGCTACCTCTGACAGTCTCACTAGAGCAACAGTCAGTTTGTTCCATACGTAAAAATGGGCCACTCGGGAAACTTTTACAAGAAACATCTTTAATTATATGGGACGAATGTACCATGAGTCATAGAGCTCATGTTGAAGCAGTGAACCGGACGCTCAAAGACCTCAGAAACTCTGATGCTGTAATGGGTGGCGTTACTTTTGTTTTCGCGGGCGATTTTCGGCAAACACTGCCTGTAGTAACAAAAGGAACACGCGCCGATGTCATCAGAGCATGCTTAAAATCATCTCACTTATGGAGTTCGGTTGCATCTCTCAATTTACGAACAAACATTTGAGCCCATTTGAGCGACAACGACGATGACGACTTTCCGCGTCAACTACTCAATCTTGGCGAAGGAAAAATTGTTTCTCCTAACACCAACAGCAATGACATTAAACTTGACGAGACATTAGGACACATATTGCACAGGTTGGAACATCTTATTGACGCAATATATCCCGGTCTTGAAAATTTATTGGAGAGAGATTATCATTGGCTTTGTTCTAGGGCAATAGTGTCACCCAGAAACGATACAGTGAATGAAATAAATAAACTCATTTTAGAGAAAATTCCCGGTCAGGTCAAACACTATAAGTCTATTGATACGGTGTGTAATATTGAGGATACAGTGCACTATCCCCAAGAATTTTTAAATTCTTTGAACCCTTCTGGCTAACCTCCTCACGACCTTGTGTTAAAAGTTGGCATTCCTATCATGCTATTAAGAAACTTGAGCCCCCCCAACATGTGTAATGGGACAAGGCTGCTTACAAAAGAGTTACGGGACAATATAATCGTGGCGACCATTCTCACAGGGCCAGCAGTGGGACAACTGGCTTATATTCCGCGGATACCCATGATTCCCACTGATTTACCCATACCGTTTAAAAGGCTACAGTTTCCAGTGAAGATCTCTTTTGCCCTCACTATTAACAAGTCCCAAGGTCAAACATTCTCTCTGGTGGGCATTGACCTGAGAAAGCCGTGTTTTTCCCATGGGCAGTTATATGTTGGCTTATCTCGGGTTGGAACTCCTGATAGACAATATATTTTGCTACCAAATGATAACATTACATCCAATATAGTTTACAGAGAAGTTTTGAACAATTAAAATTACCATAACCAAACTAACTTTTCCCGCGACTTGATCCTCATGGAATTCGTTTATCGCAAATCCCGCAGAAAATGTTTTTTCTTTCGGACAGAGTTACTTTCGAATTTTGTATTAGCATGCAAATACAAACTATACCTACGTATAACCCTCCTTTTGGCAGTTAGAAATTAAAACATAACACTCTGTACTAAAAAAGGATTATTAACATTATGCCCAACGAAGTGGGCACGGGTCAGCTAGTTGTACATAATTTTGAAACACCCTGTATATGACTTGTGCACAGCCAAATGCTGTTCTCTGTAAAGTCATAATAGTCATTTAGAAGAGCGCTGGTCAAGGGATCTCAACAGTATTAAAAATTGGTATGAGACTCATAAACTCAGGATGAATGAAAGGAAAACTAAACTGTTATTTCTAGGTACTGTACGTGGAACAGAGTCAATGCAGATTTTGGGAATTTTATTTGATTCAAAATTTAATTTCGGACCTCATATTGATCTAGTCGTAACAAAACTACATAGGTTATATTATTTAATGAGAGTTCTATTGAAAACGCTTGGTATTCATGAGGCCAAAACTATTTGTAAATCACTTTTGAAATCTTTTATACTTTTTATGGTATAACAATTTGGGGAAATACATACAATTATCTCCTAAAGCGAATTAAAGTTGCCTAGAATTTATGCTTGCGGGGATTGTTCAGATTGAAATTTCAGCAATCCATTTTCGAATTTTGTTCTGTTAACCATTTTGATACTCTGATTACTTTGAAACGCTTAAACGAACTGGCTGTAATTGTAAGAAACCCAGGGCATCCTTTACGTAAAATCATGACCTTTTTTCAAGGTGATTCCTCTGCACGTGGTACGAGACGATACAAATTTGAATAAGTGAAATATTAACTGCTTTTCGCCGCAGATGTTTTCCTTACAATTCCTTTGGTGTTTGGAATGAGCTACCTCTGGATTTACGTACTATACCATTGACCTGTCAAAATATAGCAGGCAAAATGTCATGCAAACATTTTTATAGTAAATTAGTGCATTATATGTTGTCAAATCAACTTAAATGGGGATTTGTTTGAATTGTTATGTTGTGTTTGCTTAGTTTTATGTGGATGTACTATCTGTATTCAATGCCTATTTAAGGCGATTTTAATAAATAAATAAAAAAAATAATAATAAACAAAGCTAAAGCAGAGAAACGGCTTGTGAATTAAGTGAAGACACGTGATGTTCTTCCTTGATGATCAATATCAGTCAGAACTGGTTCAAGGGTATGTGGTTTAGTGGTACCATTATGGTCCACTGGAAACTTTCATTGCTAATATAAGTATTATATCAAACGTCTTGGAATAATATGCCATGGTTGAATATTAACGTAAAATTAATGATACTCGAAATAGGATCAATGGTATGTGGTTTCATGGAACCATTATGGTTCAGTGGAAACTTTCAAAGCTCATGTATATCAAACAACTTGGAATGACATGTCATGAATGAATATAACGAAAAATTGATGATAGTCGAAATTGGTTCCAAGGCAGCTGGTTTAGTGGACCCATTATGGTTCATTGAAACTTTCAAGGCTAAAATATGGCATGTAATATATCAAAAGATTTGGAATGAGGTGTCATGAATGAATATAATGTAAAATTAATGATAGTCGAAATTGGTTCCAAGGAACCTGGTTTAGTGGAACCATTATGGATTATTGGTACTTTCAATGCTAAAGTATTGCATGTAATATATCAAACGACTTGGAATGACGTGTCATGAATGAATATAACGTAAAATTAATGATAATCGAAATTGGTTCCTTGATTCGTGTTTTAATGATACCACTATGAAACCACTGGAAACTTTCAAGGCTAAGATATGGCATATAATTACTTACGCCTTATTATCAATAGTTAGATTGTGTTGGGCAAATTTTAACAATAGCTAGTAGCTACTCGTTCCTTCAATGGTACATGCTTACGTAGAAAAGCGTTGGCAATATTTTATTAAGAAAGAATTGACCCTTAAGGTGCGTTTCCATAGCTCGCTTTTTGCGTGAAGCTTGAAGCTTTAAGCGTATTGCGTGTGATTTTTCAAGCTCAAGCTATCTTAAACTCCAAGCTGATATGGGCTAGCTGCGTGAAGCAAGAGGATTTTCAAGCTGCTTTTCGCTTCAAGCGTACATCTAGCTCAGTTTGATTTTAAAGCAACTTGCTGATTGCAAATGACCGAGGCACATGCGCACTACACACCTTTCCCTGATGACTGCAATGGATATACAGTTCATTCCAAAAGCGTTTTCACTTGCTTGGCAGGAGTTGAGCTAAGCGAAGTTGATCGGTATAAACTCTAGTAGTTTGAACGAACATCGTAGAAGATTAAAATGGACTTGGCCGTCCAGAGTGGAAATAGGGATGAGGTTTATGATTGGTGTGGGCGAATTACAGTACTTTTAACTGACAAGATTAATCGCTGCTTTTTATTTCAGTAAGATCGACTTTGCAGATGAAATATTTAACACACTTATTAAAAACAAAGCAATAAATATTTAACAATATCTCAAGAACGTTCGATGAGGGTTTATCCTACGTAAAACACCAGACAGATGTTTAAATTATTGATGAAAATAGGAACGAAATCTCCACAGGCCTGAATTCGAATCGGGGACCTTCGAAGAGCTGAAGTTTTCTGGTTCGAATCCAAATGTGGAATTTTCTTTATTTTCATCTATAAATATTTAGTTTATTTATTTATTTATTTTTTCAGTATTTCGAACATTGATATTTTTACTTATTACTTTTTAAATTCTGTAATATTTTGATACCGAAATTGTTCATGACGGCATAAATCTTATAAGAAAACGAAAGCCATTACGATATACAGCATATTGTATACTGCACAAATATATGCTTTCTTCATATATAAGATACTGCATTGCTATACATTTATTTTTTCCCGTCATGGATGAGAATATAATTTTTTTGCCAATACGTTATTTTTTTAAGCATAAACCCAGAAGATACTGCATTTCATTTCGAAAGATTGGTAGCTATTCCCTATGAAATGCCATAATAGATTTCTACATTATATATTATGGTATAATAATCCCACCACAACTACGTTTATTTATCTCGGTCTATCTCCAGACTTGTCATAGGATTCTCACGTTGATACATTATTATCGAAACTTAACGAAAAACAAGGTATTATTTCGAAACTTCACTTTCTTCCCCCTAATATCCTACTTTTTCTTTACTTTTCGTGGATACACTCAACTTTGTGCTTCGTTGTAATGCTCTGGGGTGCTACCTCAACGTTTAATCTTACTCGTATATCAAAATTACAAAAATGGTTTCTTCGCACTCTATTGCACCTACCAAGATCTTCCTCTATGTCCCATTATTTTCCTTCTTTGCGGATACTTATTGTATATCAAATTTATTTTCTGTCCGTATGCTCATTTATTAACAAATCAATTAACTCTCTGTTATTGCTTGCAAACCCTATAAACATTTGGCATAATCTGGACAGCCATAACCATAATACCCATTTTGCTAAAGAGATACTGGTTCCAGTATCACAACTAAACTATTGCAACCGAAGTCTATCCCACATTGCAGAAAATGTTGGGCTTTTCTGTCCCCGGCGATACGTTCGCTTGTTCCTCGAAGAGCTTTACGAACTTTTTGTTCTCATCTTATATGATTAAATACGAAGCTTGCTTACTAGTATCTTTTCAACTTGTTAGTATTCTGTCAATGTTTTTTCTGAATTTATTTGGTATTTTTGTAATCGATTTTTATGTATATGGCCCTATTGCCATCATTGTCATCAAGTGTTAGCTTTAAATTAATACAGGGTGTTTCAAAATTATGTACAATAAATTTAGTGACATATTCTTCAGGTCAAAGAAGACGAAAATGTTCTATAGCACTTTGTCTGGAAACGATTTATTTACGCGATACAGCCAACTAAACCCGTGGCTGCATGCATTTTCAATTCGTTGTCGCAGATCCATAATGTTAGGAACTTCTGTGCTGTAGACGATCGTTTTCACATGACCCCACAGAAAAAAGTCCAAGGGATTAAGGTCGGGTGATCTTGCAGGCCAGGCTACCGGTCCACCTCGACCTATCCACCGATTCGTGTATGCAGCATTAAGGTGTGCTGGAGCGCCATCATGCATGAACCACATGTTAGATCTTATCAAAAGAGGAACATCTTCCAGTAATTCTGGCAATGCATTCTGCAGAAAGAAAAGATACGTTCGCCCAGTCAATCGTGGCGGCAACACATAAGGGCCAATTAAGTTATTTCCAACAATTCCACACCAAATGTTCACGGAGAAACGCTCTTGATGCGCTCGAGCTCTGGTAACATGCGGGTTAGCATCTGCCCAATGGTGCTGGTTGTGAGAATTTACGATTCCTGTCCGGGTGAAGGTTGCTTCGTCCGTGAAAAGTATCTGGCTGAGACAACTAGGGTCTGCAGCATGACGACGTTGTATCCATTGGCAAAATCGTTGCCGGTGTGGATAGTCCGTTGCAGGTGGTATGGATGCAAAAGCTGACGGTGAAGAATGCGCCAAACAGATGAGTGCGGAATGTGTACCATGGAAGAAATACGACGGGTGCTTGTCTGTGGTTTGGTTCATCATGTATGATGTCAATTATCACATCCTCCTCATCCGGAGAATGTGCTACAGGCCGCCCTTGTCCTGTTTGACGGCCAAAGGAACCACGCTCCCTCAAATGTCTGTCGACAGATACAAATGTTCGGTTATTTGGCAAACGTCTATTCGGAAAGCGTTCTTGGTAGAGTCTTCTTGCTTCCACAGCATTTCCGTCCGCAAGACCATACATTAGGTGCATGTCAGTGTATTCTGCACTGGAATACGTGTACATGACTTTTTTTTTTTACGTAAATCGTAATGCGTATGTCAGAGCACGCAAACGTTCTGAAATTGATATTCCTAGTGGATGTAGAGTAATAGAAACAACCGTACACAACTAATGGAACAACCCTAAAGTAGGTTTAAATGGAACAAACCACTCAACCTAGTGTTGGGTAGAAACGCTGGAACTGCTAAAATATCGTCCGCTAACTACCGTGCTTCCCTACTCTATCATATTGGATTACTCGCAAACAAATCGTTTCCAGACAAAGTGCTATAGAACATTTTCGTCTTCTTTTGACCTGAAGAATATGTCACTAAATTTATTGTACATAATTTTGAAACACTCTGTATATTACCGCTTTTTGTATCCGATTTTAGGCCTCTCTGCTGGTTTTGTTCGGTTTAATTTGGTCTGTTTTGGTTTGTTGTAACAGTTTGATTATCTAATCTATTTAATAACCAATTTTTGTTTCTTTATATTAATCAGAACCGTGCCCACTCGGCCTAACTTGTAGGTTTATTACCATACTAATGGAACTGTATTTTTCTAACCAAATAATAAATAAATAAATAAATATTATAATTTTGTTAAATGTGCAGCAAACTTTTAAGGGGAGGTCGTGGCCTGGTGGGCTTTCACTGAAACACAACTTCTGTGAAGTTAGGCAACATCAGGCACGGCTAGTCACTGGATGGGTGACCATCAGTGATTGACGCTCTTCACCCCCCCGGCTGCTGTGACCATCATACAGCAGTCGTTAATCCAGGTTCATCCAGGGACCCAACTCGTCGGCTTCTAGCCATACAGGCCCTGGATGGACGTAATGGATTATCAATACTAATAAATAAATAAATAAATAAATAAATAAATAAACTTAAAGTTAATTTTCGGTAATTATGTAGATAACGGCCTCCACCCCAACTTGCGTTTTTTCCTACATTGCGTTGTTTTTTTAACATGCATCTTGGGTTGCTTAGTGTTTTTGGGGGGGTGGACGAAAAGTTTAGTTTTTATTTTTGGTGGGAACGTGGTTTTCTTTCACTCGAAAGCGGTCTCCTTTAGGTTTAATGGCGCCGACTTCCTTCTTCCAGATACTAGATACGCAATGCCATCTGGTGGTAGCGGTTGAAGTCAGGCACGGAAACGCAGACGATGGTGAAAATGGTCAATAGAAAAATACTAACCATTGGCTTCCTGTAACCGGCCGGGGGGAAACCAACTGCCCCCTGTGACCAAACAGGTTGGGGTATATATCATTAACTTACCCCCGGAGGCGTTCGAGTAACGGAAAACAGTGACCAATGGGCCTTATTGAACGAGGCCCGCAGGGCCGATGTGAGGCGCGGAGCGCCGAGAGTGGTACAAGTTTGCTGAAATTTAAAGCTAGTTTACACCATAAATAAAAACTAAATCTTTCGTCCACCCCCCCAAAAACACTAAGCAACCCAAGATGTATGTTAAAAAACAACGCAAGGTAGGAAAAAACGCAAGTTGAGGTGGAGGCCGTTATCTACATAATTACCTAATTTTCTACTACTGATTATTTCATGAAAAACATGTAATGATTTAATTCGTCTATTCGCCATTATATTGTTGAGCGTGCTTTGCCAACTTAGCGCTTACTTCCTCGTGTAGTTTTCACTTTATTATATAGCATTTGTGCTAAAATAATAATAATAATAATATACATTGATATATTAATAATAAAGAAAAGCTTTCCTAATAAAAGCTCAAAATCAGATTTCAATTAAAACAGTTTGACGTCATTTATTATGCCTACCTATCCCTGTTGCTAAGAAACAATAAATGACATCGTCCAACGTGATCCCAGGTACGTACCATAGCCTAATAATAACGTTATTATTAGGCTATGTACGTACCCAAGAATTTTTCCAGGGGAGGTCGAGCTCTCGAC
The DNA here is from genome assembly GCA_023313115.1 of Rhysida immarginata. Taxonomy (NCBI): domain Eukaryota; kingdom Metazoa; phylum Arthropoda; class Chilopoda; order Scolopendromorpha; family Scolopendridae; genus Rhysida; species Rhysida immarginata. The sequence goes on along the minus strand of JAHWFO010005688.1, from coordinate 1,178 downwards.
TTATTGGACCTTTTGTTCGAATAATTCATTCTTTTTATTATGTTTTAATTGCAGTAATACTAATTGAAAATGAACATATTTCAGTGAAATTTTTGTAAAGTTGCTTGTGAAGTTTATGCTATTGTACCAAGGTGATCTAGAACAAGGTGGGGGTCAGTTTGCCGGAAGTAGTAAAAATTGCCTTACTGCGCAAGCGTATTTTGACGTCATTAGATGATATCGAAACCTATACCCGCTAAATCGAAACCTCAACAGAAACTAAAACATGGCGGCAATGAAAGCAGTCGTGCGATAGCCACACTTGACGACTCGTTCATTTTCTTCACAATTCTCATTCTTTCTACTATATATTTTAATTAAATAATAATGCCATTATATGAAGGGACTTACGTAATTTATAATTATTGTAAAATGTACTTAGGTATTATCTTTTTAATGTGAACACAGGGTTGATGTTAACTATGAGCACATCGCGCGATAACTGATCATGCGACCAAGGTAAGTGAAATTTACTGAGACTAAATAGAAAAAGGGTTAGAAGGGGAGTGGGTGTCTTTAAAATGTAAAATCATTTACCTTGGTCTCATGTTCACTCATCGCGCAATGTGCGGATAGTTAAGCGAACACAGAGACAAGGACGATAACGTAGTTCTCATTATCATTAGGCCTAGTTATCATTCCTCGTTAAGATTTCGAAATTGATTCGTCGGAACCGTTGGCAGTTAGGAGACAGATGATAATTTCGATATTATTTCTTAATAACTTTATTTATGCAGGCATTAGGAAATTTTAATTTATAAAATAGTAAGTTTACAAATAAACGTTTCTTCAGAAATCAACGTAAGAGTTTTGTTTTTTTACGTGAAAACGTTTTCTTTTGTGACCAGAATAATGGCTACCGCATACGCCGGAAGTAAAGCCATAAGTCATCCCGTGACGTCACAATACGCATGCGCGTTAAGCACTTCTGACAAACTGGACCTACCTGTTATTCTAGATTACCTTGCTATTGTACATTGTTGATATCAAAAAAAAAAAAAATCAATCTGCTTACAAAATTCTGAGTTCATTTTTGTGAAAAAAAAATCTTATAATAAAAATTAAAAAAACGTGAAAAGAAATAAATGAATAAAAGAAAAATTAAACTCGCAAGCCACACAAAAGTCATCTTCTGGCAA
>JAHWFO010005683.1:0-10757 GCA_023313115.1 Rhysida immarginata | reverse complement strand
AACGAAATTATTTTACCAAGCAGATTCACCCTAAGGCAATCCAGCCTTCTCAGGGGATTCAATCAGCCATTACGGAGAAAAAAAACGGTTTTCAAACTTTTGCACCGACTTAAGACATCATTGGAAACCATACGATGCTCCATAAGTGTTTTTATTTCGCTCCCCCGACACCAACTAACTGGCACAAACGACCTTATCATGGAACGATCGGGTAGCGAAGGAGGAATTCATCACGTACGTGGTGTTCCCGTGCACTTAGGCCTCCCTTAAAGGATAACAGGAGCGCTAAACCAAAATCCCACCCTTTAATAATAAATAATTACAGCAAACCTACGGTCGGAATGAAAAAAAGGTAATGTGTTACCCACATTTTCGCTCGACAAGAAAGTCTCCTAGAACGCGATTTTGTGTCTGAATGGCTGTCGCAACTTCCTGGAGCAAATCCTGCGCAACAAGTCCCATATGCCTCTGAAGCCAGTGAGGGATAAATTCTTCGATGTCTAGAGCTCTTCACTGGACTAAGTTAGAAGGAAGCGCTTCCAATTGTAGTCTCAAAGCTAAGAAACTAGCCTAAAGCCCGTTGACCAACTCTTCACGGCCTAACTGGGGATCAACGCCCACCCGAGGGGCAATTAACCAGAGGGAACTCACCCTAACCAGATGCGTCGGGTACTTTTGTTTCAAAGGATTGGTGATTAGCAAGTCTTGATCTCCAACCTCCATCTTTTAAATGGGAAGAAGGGCAGGGCAATCCAAAACAGAACTAGTAGGGGAAAGAAAGAATGATACAATGATTCACTCTTATAAACTATAAACTAATTTACTGTCCGATACACTAACCTAAAAGGAAAAAAAGGAATTTCAAACCTTATTCTTACCGACTTGCAAATCGGAGTCTTTCCAAATTTTGGCTAAAGGGATTGATCGAAAAAGGGATTGATGATTGCTTAGAACAAAAAGGCTTTTGAAAAAGCTTTTGGAAAGGAAAGTCTTACGGGAAAAAAATACCGTAGCGATTTCGATACAACCACTGGCGCTCTAACTATCAGGGCAGAAAAGGAAAATCAATCAACCCTTTACCCTAAAGAAAATGTTTAGACGCAACGGTATACACCCAAGAAAGCCGACAGATAATCTGGCTTGGGTGGGGTTTCCGTTCTGAAATCCAATCCGGTAGACTAATGATAATCACTAACTAAGGCGTTTTGCAAGTTCAAACTGCTTAGTTGCGCCCAAAACAACGATGGAGCACGGCCAAAAAGTTTGTAGTGCTAATCCCTACTAATCCCAAATCAATTATTAAGCCCAACAATGACTATTTAAAAACCTCCCCCTCCATCTTTAGATTGTAACCTGAAGGTAAAATTCTTCAAACGTCCCCTTTACGCTAAGCAAAAGGGGCGTGCGAAGTGCAGAGTAGGTTAGGAAAGATAGGAGAATAAGGCAAGTAATTCCGAAAGAACAAGGTATAATAAGATTTATATGACCCGAAAATTACAATAGAACAGATAGATAATTGAAACTTCCGTTTACGATGCCGACACAGCACAGCTGCACTGCCGGGAGATTGAACAGATATGTTCAAGAAAACAAAAGGAACACCTCCTAACGGTCCCTTGCTGAGGGGTAGGTGACCTGAAAATACATAAAATAAAAAAATTAATACGATAGCAATTGTACAAAATTATGAATGATCAGTAACAAATGATCAGTTCAGAATTGCAAGTGATATTGTATAATCTTCTAATTATAACAAAATATAGCACTTTTGCACACTAAACTGAACATTGAGTTACATGCGATTGTCCATTTTGGTAGAAATGAACTATTCCAGAAGCGATTGGCGGCACGAAGAAAATTGATGGGAGGTGAAACGACTGAAAGTCTGAAATGGTAGGAAGTCAACGACGACGCTGGTGTTGAATGGTGCACAGCTCCAGGTAAACGCACGTTGGTCTCCGACGAATATCGAGACGAGGAGACAGAACTAAAGGAAGAAAAAAAAAGAAAATGAAAAAGGAACACTAAAACTAACTAATTTCTACACACTCACCACACAGAAGACACACGAACAACAAACACAAATAAATCGGTTATAGTTGAGCATTATATCACACGTTAGGAGCTGGAGGGACTTTCAAGGGTGGCGATGGCGAACGTAGCGATGATTCTGGAAGAACACACTGCTGGTTTGGTTTGGTTTGCTTGATATTATCGTCCTTTTCAACTGCTATGGTCATTTCAGGACGGCGTTATAGGGTCCGCAAATTTTGCCTCGCAAGGGTTCTTTAACGTGCAGCCGGCAAACAACTACACGGGACCAACGGCTTTACTTCCCTTCCGAAGGAAGTGCGTGATCTCAGGATTTTCCCCTGAAAAATCCTCGTCGTCCTCGGCCGGGGTCGAACCCGCGTATTCGGGCATCACGCAACACACTGAGCCACACACTGCTGACAAATCATATCGAAATCTATCATGTACAGGAACTCCTAAGGCTCAAGCAAACTTCGCAGCTGGGCGAAATTGAAGAAAGAAATTGTTCAAAACGGGAGACATTATAAGAATTTCAATCATACTCTAAAATTAATTAGAAAAAATTCACTTATCTGGATAACGATTCAGTTCATTTCCTCTTTTGGGAGATACGGAATTCTGGGGACAGGTCGTTTCGACGCCGACAGTTTACCTCCATTGATTCGACGCGAGATCTTTTCGACGCGACTATTTTTCGACGCCAGATCGTTTCGAATTCCCCAGATCAGAACTGTTTGGTTGCCTCTTTCACTTAGTCAAGAACATGAAGAAGATTGGTCAGGAAGGGCTGACCCGCACTAACAACACGGATCCGGATTTCGCTTTAGCTGCCCGAATGATAGTAGCTCTAGCGTTCGTATCTCTCGATTCTTTAGAAGTTGCGTTTGAGGAACTATGCGACGAAGTTCCTTTAGCCATGCAGCCAGTCCTTGACTGGTTCGAAGACCATTACTTGGGGCGTCCTGACCGTCGCGTTGGTCGCCGGCCAGCGACCTTTCCCCGAGAGATTTGGACTGTCTATTCCAGAACTCTACATGGGCAAGATAAAAAGAACAATTACGCGGAAGCATCCCAAAGAGAATGCCAGCCGAACTGGGGATGGATCATCCGACTCTGTGGAAGTTTATAGATGGAATTAGGAAAGTTCAGGCAGGGAGAAACCAGACGTATGAAGAATTCGTTAGAGGGCAGGATCCTCCGACGAAGCGCAGAAAGTATGTACGGGCAGATGAGAGAATTTATGTTTTGGTTCGAGACATCGCCAATCGCATTTTCGTGAGTACTTGCGCGTAATAACTCACAATTTTATGACGGAATGAGTTTTTAATAAATACTATGTTCTCATAAATATGATGCAATAATGATGTTTTAAAAATGTGATTTAAATGTAATGAAACGAAATGATTTCAGGCGTCGAAACGATCTCGCGTCGAGTCGATGGTGGCGAACTGTCGGCGTCGAAACGTCGGCTTCGAAAAGATGCGGATCCCGGAATTCTAACCGGCGGAAGCGACATCGTCTAGTGTTTAATTTGATAAGCTTTACTTCATGTAGCGGGCTTGCTACCGTTATGGGCTTCTCTGTAGAACGCAGTTTTGTCTTCGTAATCGCTACCGCGCGGCGAAAGGAGTGGAATTGATGCAGAAGTAGAATTCGAACATCATCTCCGACTGAAGTCTCGCTCCGTCACTTCCGCAGGTTAGAATTCCGTGTCTCCCAAAAGAGAAAATTTACTGAATCACTCTCCAGATAAGTGATTTTTTTCTAATTAATTTTGGCGTATGATTGAAATTCTTTTAATATCTCCCATTTCGACCAATTTCTTTTTTCAATGTCACCCAGCTGCAGAGTTTGCTTGCGCCTTTGGAGTTCGTATACATGATGGATTTCGATACGATTTTCGGCAGTGTGTCCTTCCAGAGTCATCGCTACGTATGCCATCGCCATCCTTGGATGTCTCTCGAGCTCCTAACGTGTGATATAATGCTCATCTATACCCGATTTATTTGTGTTTGCCGTTCTTGTGTCTTGTGTGTGGTGAGTGTGTAGAAATTATTTAGTTTCAGTGTTTCTTTTTCGTTTTCCTTTTATTTGCGTCTCCTCGTCTCGTGTTTTCGTCTCGTGTTTGCGTCATCGTTGACTTCCTACCATATCGGATTTTCAGTCGGTTCACCTCCCATCAATTTGTTTCGTGCTGCCAATCGCTTCTGGAACAGTTCGTTTTTACCATAGTGGAAAACCGCATGTGACTCAATGTTCAGTTTAGTGCGCAAAAGTGCTCTATTTTGTTATAATTAGAGGATTATACAATGTCACTTCCATCTCTGCACGTTTAGCCTGTTGTTACTGATCCTTCATAATTTTGTACAATTGCTATCGTATTATTTTTTTTCATTTTATCTATTCTCAGGTTACCTCCTCCTCAGCAATGGGCCATTAGGAGGTGTTCCTTTTGTTTTCCAGAACAGGTCTGTTCAACCTCCCGGCAGAGCAGCCGTGCTGTGTCTGCGTGGTACACTGGACTTTCAATTATCTATCTATTTCTATTGTAATTTTCGGGTCAAATAAACCTTAATATACCTTATTCCTTCGGAATTACTTGCCTCACTCTCCTGTCTTTCCTATCCTACTCTGAATTCTGTACTTTGCACGCCCCTTTTACTTAGTGTAAAGGGGACGTCTGAAGAATTTTACCTTCTGGAGGTTTTTACCAGAAATTAAAAACGACGAAGGTTTTTTACCAAATAGTCATTGTCGGACTTAGTAATTGATTTGGGATTAGTAGGGATTAGCACTACATTCTTCTAGGCCGTGCTCCATCGTTGTTTTGGGCGCAACTACCCAGTTTGAACTTGCAACACGCCTTAGTTAGTGGTTATCATTAGTCTATCGGACTGGATTCCAGAACGGAAACCCCGTCCAAGCCAGGTTATCCCTCGGCTTTCTTGGGTGTACACCCTTGCGTCTAAACATTTTCTTTAGGGTAAAGGGTTGACTGACGCATAAAGTTGGAGCGCTAGCCGTTGGAATGAAATCGCCACACAACCAAGTGCAACAACTCCAGCTGATGAAAAAACCGTCTACTAGGGGTGTAATTGAAGATCCTACCCTTGCTCCTCTTGTATATGCCTTTGCCACAGCTGCAGTCTACAATCATCGATACAATTTCCAAGTCCTCATTTATGTCAACGATAACCTCCTGTTTACGACCCTCCATCCGCAAGATCTGCCAAACACCTTGTCTAATCTGGAATAAGATATTAGTCACTTGCAAGCATGGTATAATAAAAGAGGAATGATGCTTAATAAGGCTAAAACTGTGGTTTTTTATAGCTTCCAAGGATGACCAAAACTGTAACGCCATTCAGATCCTAGGTACTACCTTTTATGCTAGAATGCAATTTAAAAATCTAATCGACCTGATATTCGTCAACCTCCATCTCAAAGTATAACAAATACAGCGTATTAGAGCGTATATGTCACACAAAGATATGACAATCTTTATCTTAATATGCAAACGACTAATTCTGGATTGTAATGTTGTCTTTTGGGAAAATGCTAAAAAAGCCAACCTACACACCATCAGGGTCGCCTGCAAAACGTTATTAGAATTGCCTACAACCTATGTAAGTACGAACCTATAGTTATTACCCAGTTGTTTGGTTATTTACTTTGGCTATTGTTTATCGGTATTAAAATGTTTAGTGATTTCCAAGTATTGTTGTGAGAAGTGTGTGTGAGTATTGTTAACGTTGTAATTGTTAGTGTGTTTCGAGATGATCGTTACTGCCTCTTATAAGCATTGTTGAAAACATGTTCAGAGAATGGGTGTTTGTATGCGAATTTCGTTTGTTGCGTAGATTTGTGATTGTGTTATGTTGTTTTATTTTATGAGTATTCCAGCGTCGGCCTCTGCTCATTGTAGACGTACATATGGAGGAAAGAAAAATGGAACGTACTAAGACGAACGCGATGGCAGAAGTCGAGCTGGAGTATTTTGTTACTACTTAACTGTTGTAGTTTTTTTTAATTAATGTTCTTAAACAATTTTGTTACACTAATTAGTTAAATGAGTTCTAGTATAGTTGCAAGAGCAAACGAATGGCCGTAAGAGATGCAAGTTGGAGACGCAACAGCACCGGAGTACTAAAAAGAGAACGAGTCATGTCCAGAAGGATGCGCAAACAACTGCAAGGGATTGCACAGCCATGCCCAGTGAGAAAGGACAACGAAAAAGTATCAAGTTCCTGGGTGAGTCCTGTCTACCCTAACTGTTTAAACGACGTAAAAAGCAACGGTTTGCGCAAGCATTAAGAGGAAAAAGAATTAGCTGTGTCCTTGGAGCCTCCGACTGGGGTCAGGTGACTAAAACATTCCTACGCATCACCGTGTTGTCCTTCTTGGAATGGTTATAAGGAAAACAAAGAGTAACTTGTCCACCCAAGAATTGTAATTTTTGCGCCTTGTTAACTTTAATCTGTCAGTTAGTAAAGCTAGCTTTTTAGGTTAGTTTGGACATATGCCTGCAAATTATACCGGAATTAGGTAGTAGCCAGAGACTAGTAGCAAAAAGGGGAGCGCGTAATGAGAACACCAGCCACCGCACCGTGTGAATTAATGCCACTTGTTGCGAGTTTTAAGGCTGTGATGTTTTTGCAGCTCGTTAGTGGACGTCAGAACTCTCTGTTTGCTCCCACCATGAGGGGTTTCAGTGCCTCTCCTCTTATTGTTTTTTAAAAAGAGGTACGTTGCGCGATCTTGTGCTGGGAACGTTTCGGAATACTTGATTCGGGGGAGTAAACACAGGCCTAGGAAACCTGACAGTGCTGACTGGGGCAATGTTCCCCCCCCCCTTTACTCAGTTTTGTTTAACATAGTGGCTACTGCAGTTTCATGGCATATTATCTCATGTCCGGGTTGTTCAACGGATTATGTAAATTCATTGGTTAGTACTTATAGTTAATCTAAGTCCCTGGGGGCCACATTGATTTTTTTTTATTTATTTTAAATAATTGATTGTTTAAAATACGTGATGTACCTTGTGTTGTGTCTAAAAGGAATAAAGCCTGAAGTGAGATTAACGGTCAACCTAAGTCCTTGTGTTTATTTTACTGGCCCGAACCTTTGATTGCACCACGCTCAGGTTGATTCTTCCAAGTTTTGTGTTCATGCACGCAACATAGAGTGTGGGGTCGTCACACTGGCGCCCAACGTGGGGCCAGTTATCCGGAATTTCCGGACTATTGAGGCACAAGGATTTGGGGAGCAGTTAAGAAGAGCGGAGTGCTCGTTGTGTATGTTTAAGTAGTTAACTTGGAGAGAGGTAGTAAGGAGTATATTGTGGAGCGTGTATTTGAGACGTAGAGGTAGAGGGTATACTGGGAAATTGAATCGGGCAGCATGCCAGGGAATGAAGGTTATGTGGGGGCTGCGGCTGCCCCAGAGCTTGCAGGTTACACTGTGGCAGATCCTGCATTCACGGCGGAGGATAGCGGCATTACAGTGAAGGCATTTTTGGCCAGTGTCGAAGGTATTGGGGCACTGGCCAAGTGGACCCCTGAACTTAAGGTAATGGTTTTCAGATCGAAACTTAAGGGAGCCGCGGCCAAGCGTGCCGCAGAGCACGAGGTTTTCGATATTGATGACTACGTGCAACTGCGTGCGCGTTTGGAACATGCCTTTGGAAGGCTTAAGGTCACCCGGGATTTCTCCCAGGAGCTACATGAGACAACTCAGGGGGTAAATGAGTCCGTGTCATCTTTTGCTGACCATCTCGAATTGGCAGTTGAACGATATATTGGGGCCACTCTGGAGGCAGTACCGTTGCGTGAAACAATTTTGTTACAGCACTTCAGTAATAGCTGCGTATTAGCACAGCGGAGGGCCCTGATGATTGCCAGCCTCAAGACCTATAAAGAGGCGGTTCTATTGGCAATGAAATCGGAGGAATTAGAGAAGAAGTACAGGAGAGTGTCAAATGTGGCTGAATCTGGGGAGGGATGCCCGGGTGGGGAGAAGGAGATTGGGGGAACATGGCATTGCCCTAAGGGGGCTAAAGGGGGCCCAGTGGGTGGACCAGCAGTGAAAACCCTAGGGAATAATTGCAGCTGTGCAGGATCTATTAAAAGGCTAGAGGGACTGGTTGAAGGTCTAGCGAAAGCAATGGAGAAAATAGTGACGGGGCAGACTCAGGCAGCCCAATCCAGGGTAGCACCTAACACTGGGAACAGTCGCGCAGTAGTGCCCCATGGGAGAGGGGGAACTGGGTCAGGATGTTTCAGATGCGGGCACCCTGGACATTATGCTAGGGACTGCTCGCAGCCAGCACCGCGGCCGCGAGGCGTTAATGTTAGTGGACACTCTGACGGACCAGTGTTGACACAGATTGGGGACGGGGGAACTTGTACTGCAACTGTGCATTTGCAAGGGCAACCCGTCACCATGCTGATCGACACTGGCTCTCAAGTGTCATTGATAGATGCGGATGCGTATGTTCATCTTGGGGACCCACCGTTGCAACCAGCCGAGATGACTATTAAGGGCATAAATAGAAGTTGCCTTAATTTAAGGCAGGGAGGCATACTTAATGTGGATGTCCAGGGACGTCATTTGGGCATGCGTACGTTTTTGATACACTCGTTCGCGGATCGCCCATATGACGGGATCTTGGGCATGGATATCCTCCGAGGTCTAACCTTTCAGTGCGCTAATGCGCAAGTCTTGGAACCAATGCAAGTACTAATGGTGGAAAGAGTAAGGCAAGATGGGGTGGGTTATGTGAATGGTGAAGTAGGTATTGGGTATAATAGGAATGAAAACATGGGAAGAAGTAAGTATTTTGACCCGAATTGGGTAATGCTGAGAATATTAGGTAAGGGTGCCCGAGGTCGGTTTGGTAATAGAACGAGGTGGATTGGACCTTTCGAGGTACTTACAGAAGATGGAGTGGGATGGGTTCAAGTGAGAGGGGTGAGGTTTAAGGACGTTAAATGGGTACGCTCAGGGCAAGTTTGGGCAAAATGGAAGGGTATGGATAACTGTGCATTGCATGAGGGGTCACCGCAAGTATTTATGAATAATGGTTGGGCAGAGCAGGATTTTATAGGGACTGAACAGACGCCCTATTGTCCGGATGTCGCTGGAATGGACCAGCCTGTGGGATGGTGTAATGTTGCACCGATGCAAGTGGATGGGGGAGTAACACCTATTATGGGATGGGAACAACCAGGGGTGTGTACATTTGTGAATAATCCACAAGGGTGGAACGGGGGTGGCCCTGGAATTGTATGTTCGTACCCTAATGAGTGTTTCGGTAATATGGAGCAATTAGATGCTGATTGGACTCATGAACAAGTACAGGATAATGGTGGGGGCAATATTCGAGATGACCGAAGCCATCTCCAACAATTGTGCCCAGAGGTAGGATGATCAGAGGGGGTAGAGGTGGAAGATGAATTGGAGGTGACAGTAAGAACCAAGGAAGCCGAGCCAGACGTGTGTTCACCGGATCCCGAAAAGGAAGTAGTGGGGCAAGTTTCTGGGAATGAGGTACCAGAGCCCACATGGCAAACAGGGTTGAAGGTGTTTCAAAAAATTAAACAACGGAAGGCAGATGAACAAGAGGAAAAGGGAAAGTTTGAAACCCAGGAAGGGGAGTGGGTAGCAGGAGTAGGGAAACTTAATCAGGGGAAGATTAAAAAGGATGGGAAGCGCGTTAGGCGGGGTAAGCGAAGTGCAATGTCCAACAAGAAGGGTAAGAAAAATGTAGAAACGGAACCAAGTGAACCAGCCGGGAGTGGAATTGTTGTTTCTTTAGTGGTAGAGGAAGAGAATGGTGTGTGTGATTACGAAGGAGAGGAACACTGTGTGGGTAATATGATTGGGAATTGGGAGGAAGGATCTTTTAATGCTGATTTCGACGAGTATCAATGCCCGCCTTCATTTTTAAAGAGGGGAGCGACTGGAATGTGTAACCTAGAGTGGTAGTCAGGTATTGGACTGTATGAGTGTTTGTGTAGTTGTGATAAAAACTAGGGGTGTTGTTTATATTGTGGGTTTTGTGTTGTCCGTGTAGTGTAATTAGATCTATAAGAGTGGGTGGCAGGATGTTGTATGTATATAGTTGTAACTTGTTTGTAAGATAAAATGTTTTGGATATTATGAAATGTACTAGAAGTAAAAGGTATAATTCTCAAAAATAACCCTTTACAGGATATTTTCGAGGTCTTTCGTCGGGCGCATGTGACGTACCAGGTAAGCTGGTAGTCACTTGTGTCCGGGGAGAGGGGAAATTGCATGGAAAGTAAATTTTACTTACTTGAGGTTTGAGGATTTAGGTGCTGTATATCGTGATCATGTAATGTTAGGGGGCTAGTGTAGTCAGAGCAGCGTCTTTTCGTTGTATCATTTATCTGAGAGCTGCCGTTTTTAATTTAGTAATATGAATTTTGGGTGGAATAAATTGTCAGTAAGAGTTGTTTGGTTATTTACTTTGGTTATTGTTTATCGGTATTAAAATGTTTAGTGATTTCCAAGTATTGTTGTGAGAAGTGTGTGTGAGTATTGTTAACGTTGTAATTGTTAGTGTGTTTCGAGATGATCGTTACTTCCTCTTATAAGCATTGTTGAAAACATGTTCGGAGAATGGGTGTTTGTATGCAAATTTCGTTTGTTGCGTAGATTTGTGATTGTGTTTTGTTGTTTTATTTTTTGAGTATTCCAGC
>JAHWFO010005679.1:0-12980 GCA_023313115.1 Rhysida immarginata | reverse complement strand
CGTGCAGAGTGTTTGTGCATTGCGTGTTGATACCATTGTTGCAAAAATTTTGTCTTGCATTGTTGGTCATGCGATATTTCTCATTAATATGCCCTGCCATAACCATGAATATCGATTTTTTATCAATAATTTTTTTTTTTCGAAATCTGAAGTAGACAGTGACCTTCCTCATGCTTTGAAGGTCATGTATGCGAAACTTTATCAAGATCGGAATAAAACTGTAGATTTGTATAAAAAACAGACCCACAGACAGACCCACAGACCCACAGACGCACAGACCCACAAACATCCTTCTTTATATATATAGAAGATAGATAGGGGCAGTTTGTATTTGTTTGTATAGTCTGATCTGAACAAATTAAAAATTAAAATTAAAATTATATAAACATAATTTTGAAAAGATTAAATTTACAATTTTCAGTGTCGAGTTGAAAACATAACTTGTCGTAACTTAATTTATGTTGATAAATTAAGCCCTGAAATTTTTGACATAATTTAAGCTATGACAAGTTATGTTTTCAACCCAAAACTGAAAATTGAAAACTGAATCTTTTCAAAATCATGTCTCAATAATTATTAGGCTATATGTTAAAATTGTCGTTAGCCATTAATGTTAAAACTGTTATTCAGGCAAAATTTAAATTTATTGGTGATTAAGAAATTTTAAATTCATTTTGAAATCTGATTAGTATGTCATTGCGATTTTTCTTGATCTAGTTTTGTTTCTTTTTAATTAATTAATTTGTTGAAATTTTTAATATTCTTGAAAAATTATTATTAAAAGTTTTAATGAAGTGTCGAAAAATAAGGTTTTACAGATGATTTTTAATCTTTTTAATTACACGGGAACTTTTAAAAGTGGTTTTAATTAGGTCTCGGGTCATATTTTCATCTCGCATTACAAAAAATTTCACATAAACATCAACTTTGCAATAAATTATATATATAGAAAATTTAACAATAAAAAGAAAAAGAAAATTTTGCAATAAATAATACAAACAGCAATTTTACAAAATATTATATAAATAAAATAAAATTTGGAAAAAAGTGAAATTTTAGAATTGAAAATGTATGCGTTTATTCTCCTGTTTCTGCAGAGATTATCATGAAGGAACTCTTACTTCCGTACAGTGTTTTGCATGCATATTTTTTCATTAAAATCGTTTGTAAAATGTATAATCGGACTGACAGATACATAAATATTACTAAATTGTCTAGAAATCTTATGTGGATAATGCAGATGATAAACTTGAGAATAAAATAAAACTCTTTTTCCACAACGAAACAGGAAATGAACAAAAAGAAAAAGACCGAAAATAAAATGAAAAAATACAACCTGAGTCTGTAAGCGCTTTTCGAAAGCTTTGCTTTCATCATTCAGCAGCCAAGGAGCACCTCGAGAGAACTTGAGAGAACTGACTTGGAATAGAACATGCTGAGTATTTATAACGGACAGAAGCCAATCAAGACAAAAAGATCCAACTGAGTTTTATAGATTGGGTAAGTGCGTCGCCCATTTGATCAATGGTGATTCGCTAATAGGACCCCTATCTAAGTTGAGTAATAATTTTTCATCTGTTTCACCTGGTTATATTCGATTGTACAAATAAACGCAAATCATTAGAATTGAATTCCTGCTCACGTTGCAATTCACGATCAAACAAATCATGCATCTCACGATTTGGTGCGGTCATACCCAATTGTAGTAATGCTTTATTTGCAATCCTTAGACAAATATCTTCAATTATTATCAAAGCTTCGTTGTACATTTCCAAGGTAATCAACAAATCAGGATTTCTTGCATGATGACGCATACGAATTAAAATATCTTCTGCCATATAATGTTTATATTTGTTCCATAATTCAAGTGGATTTGATGGCATACATGTTGATAATATAATGGCAAATAGCATTCGTATTTGTTGTGGATGAGCTGAAGTAGATGCATCATGAAGTGTTGAATCCCAATGTGCATCATCCTCCAACAAATGCAAGAGTTGGCATGCTTCACGATATGTTTGACACAAATGACCGTTGACTGTTCTCAATTCTTGAAATGATTTTGGGCCATTGACGTTAACTAATAACAATCGCAAATAAAAACACTCAGCATTGTTTGGATGTACTGTATATATTCTCCCAATTGCATCTGTTTGGAAAATGCCTGGATGCCCATCGACTGCTGTTCCTTGTTTACGTCTTTGAAATTTTTTCGAAGACACATTCCATGTGTAATACTGAGGCACTTCAGAATATAACAAATTTATCGCAAATGTATCAATTTCGCATAATTTGAAAAAAGCGGTCAACGTAGTCGCTGGTGGTTGTGCTGCTCTTTCCAATACATTTGCTTCATTAAAATAAACACGTTGGCCATTCTCAAGATGCACAGCCAAGTGAACAACCACAGGATGTCTTTCGTGCATTGGAAACGACATAATCCTCCAGACAGCTTCATTACTACTAATATAGCGCCCCATTTGATACTGAGTAATGTCATCATTTCTATTATCACCAGCAACACCGAAAACAGCCATATCGCTCCCTTTATTTACATACTTGCAAATATATTCAATGGATTTGACTGAATTACAATACTCCGCATTTATATGAGCATTGAATATTTTCGATAATAATGGACAATACGGAACCACCCAACGATTATCAACTTCAACGTCCTGGTTACGCATTTTAATGGTTGCCGTTTTGCCATTATCATTAGGTGATCTACGTCGATACAACGGATATCCGTCATTGCCCGTTACTGTGTCTGAAGTCAATTGCCTTGGGTATCGTTTCGAACACTTTCCATCAATCATACATGGCGAATTCATATTTAGTTCACCGCACGGACCATGTATCATGTTTTTAACGACAACGTGAAATAACTCAGGATCAACAGTTTGATCAGGAATTTCAGCTAATATAACGTTATCGATTTGATCCGGAGTTATTTTATGTACCAGCCAAATTAATATATGTGCGTGCGGCAATCCCCTTTTTTGCCATTCGATGGAGTACATATGGCAACGCACCTCTCCAAATACACATAATTTCACAATTAAATCCATAAGTGCTTTCAATTTTTGCCGAAAAACACGTGCTGTAATGTCATGACGATCAGTTGTCGACTGTCCTTCAAATAAATTGTTTTTGATGTCATCCCACTGCGGATTACATGTAAATGTAATGAACAGATACGGTCAACCAATAAGACATTGCGTACATAAGACATTGCGTCTTGTGCATATTCGTTCATATGCCGTGGGCTACCAATATACGAAGATGGCAATATAGTTAAACGTCCGATGTCATTAACATTAGCATCATTCGCTATCGCATCTTGCAAATGAATATATTCTTCGGATCTTAATTTTGCTTGGTTGAAACGAATAAAATTAAGACGTTCAGTTTCTATTTTGTCATACGAACTAGATGATATAGTTTACCACATCTCAAGATATAATTTTGTTCTTGTGGACAAACCATCAATCGATACGAATAAAAATTCATGGCACTAACTTTTTTCTGTACATGTAGACCTGAAAATAAGTGCAAAATGTGACTTTAGAAAATTATACAAATGAAATGTCAACACACTGAAAATAGGTCAATTATTTACCTGTTCGTGGATCAATCATTGGTATATTGATATGGTAGCCATCGTCACCTTTCCAATGCAATATTGGGTATTGTAATGCATCATAACTACGATGAAGTTCCGAAACACGTTGCAATTGCTCATTTCTGCGATGAATTACAATATCACGGGATTGAAACTGACCACCAAGAATTACAATTGCAACCTCATCAATTGTCGGTGCATTGAATCGCCTTGCATGCTCTCCAAAAGGTGTTCTATCAGCCCTTATTACGATTTTGTGGTTATCAGATGGCATACGATCGAGAGCAATTTTGAACAATTGAACTAATGCGTTATGCTGATGGAAAAACCTTTGTAGCTTACGAATAATTTCTCGTCTTGTTTTCGAAACAATTGCACAACGTTGATCCAATTCAAGATTTTCATCACCAATAAAATAAATTTGCAAAAATTGATGATCAGCGTCGGGGTATGGCAATAACGAACCAGCTTGATGATAAATCTGGCCCTGAATCTGTAACATGTATGCAATTTTAGGTAGATCAAAATTTTCAAAACTATAGAATACTTTATGTTGGCATTTTAAAACTAAAGTATTTACCTTAAACGTCGGCATAAAATTATCTGTAATAATTTTAGTAGCACCAAAAGAAGTCATTTGAAATGCCGAATTGTATTGTTGAATATGACTCAAAAAGTGCTTCGACGTTTGAGATGTCCCAAAAATAAATGAATGCAATGGTTCGGGTGGAGTTTCTAATGCTGGCAATCTCACTTTGCCATTAGCACAACACATGCCGGGCGTTTCACCTGGAAAGTTAGCCGCATCACAATGTGGACATATTGTGTCCATCATTCCAATGTATCCGTACATACTATAATCAATGTGACTGTTGTAATTAAAAGCAGCACGCATCATTTCAGCCAAAACAGCACGACGTATTCGTGATCGCCGTGCAAGATTCTGTACAGGTACAGGGTCAACAGATCTATTTCGTGCATTACGTTCACGCTGCGACGCATTAGCTTGTGCGCGTTCATCTGCAGTCTGTGATCGTCTTAGTAATGCCACATCATTTGCATTACGCGTTCGCCGACCTATAATTGCTCGTCTGGCTCGTGGCAATTTTCCTTCATATAAAAAAGAATAAATCAAATTAAAAACAAATTGCTACATTAATAGTAGTGTATCAGTATTTATACATGTGCGTGGAAATATATATGACTGCATACGTCAATGTATATAAAAATGTCATTAAATAATTCACTTTTAAATCGACGTGCTTGCATCTGTTACAAAAGAATAAAACACCCGTATGCACACAATATGTTTACATTCAACAGTTCAAAACTTACCGTTTGTGTAAATGCGTTTGACAATTTAATTCAAGTAAAGCCTGTAAACGATATGAAACACCGACGGCTCGCTAAAAAACTGAGAAAAGTACACGCACACATATACATAGTACATTTGAACAATACAAGACTCACCGTTTGTATGAATGCACTCAACAATATGTTTAAAAATATAAACACAAAGCACTAATTATCGCTGACAATTTCCTTTAATCGAAGCACGTCCAAAATGAAATGACCGCATGAATGACATAACAACATGCTTGCCTGTCAACACTGAAAAAAGTTTCAATTTGACAGCAAAATCCCCATTAACAAAATGATCCGCTATTTATTGAATTCATTTGTTACAAAAAATGTGATAAATGAAGAACCGCTCGACCGATTTTGTGGAAACTTCACATAAACCATCTACTGAATAGTCCGAACAAAGCCTAAACATTTGGTTTGGATAGGTGAGCCCGTTCTTGAGTTATAAAATTACAACGAAAAGTGGCATTGATTTTTATATATACAGATATGTCTCATTGTCGTTTGTTTCTTTATAGGTACTCTCCGCTTTTCACTTGGTACAACATCTCTTGAACATCAGGAGCTTCACTTTCGGAAAAACATTCCCGTCATGAAGCGTCGGCTTCGTCTAGCCTCAAAAAGAAAAAAAATACATATCTCAACGCAGATTTGTAAACAAGGCCTTTCGAAAAATA
Source organism: Rhysida immarginata (assembly GCA_023313115.1). NCBI lineage: Eukaryota > Metazoa > Arthropoda > Chilopoda > Scolopendromorpha > Scolopendridae > Rhysida > Rhysida immarginata. Next base: position 7,313 of record JAHWFO010005679.1, on the reverse strand, counting down.
ATAAAATACGAACTTCTACCGAGTGAGAGCACACGAACATCATGTCCGGACAGAGTAGATTTTTTAATTTGTTGTTATACAGGCAGAGGCCGTTCAGGGGCAGTAAAACGAACGCATGAATACACTTCATGAATTGGTGTAGTGCGGCCAGTCTGGGTTTCGCGCAGCCCATTCAACGCTGCTTAGTTAGAGCAGGAAACAGTAAAACTTTTATCATAGGAAAAACATATAGTTCTTCTTTCAGTAAGAAAAGATTTCCCAATTTATTTCTTTTTTGTAACAGTGATTCTTACCTACTTTCTTTTACTCATGCTTACCTAAAGATATGGGTATGGTGAAGTCCCGCTAATGCGAACTACCGTAATTGAATTCGAGGCCTTCCGGATTACCAAATTTCGAATTAGCTGAAATCCTATCATATTTAACATTAATTGAACCGATGGCATTGACTTTACCTGTATGAAATGCATTTGAATATCTCTTTCTTACTGTCCAGATATCCGTTTATTAAGCAGATACAAGAAATACATCGACTGTCCTACAGTAGACTAAAAATCAACCTATAACAGGGGATCAATAAAATCAGCATCGTTAATTCACCCTACTTCTCTGTCTTATATTACTTTCCTCTAAAAATTTTAATTTCATTAGGATTAGCATTCAATCTAACAGCTAAATTATTCTTAATATTTTTAAAAGTTTTTTGTATTTTTTTCACTCCATTTTTACCGATCTTAATATCTCAGTAACTAATAGAAATTTTCAGATTTTGAAGATTATCTTCTATCAAATTAAGCTTGGGCTTTTTAACAATGATCATAATTTTGACCTTCACATTTAATTTCAAGGTCAAATTTAATGCATAATGAAAACCGTAAGAGGTAAAAAAAAAGTCAATTGGAAAATTGTACAGTACCTTAAAGTTAGTAAAAATCATTTATCCGATTTGATTTTACAACAATGGTTACGTAATAGAAAAAAAATTTTTGACAATAAGAATGTAAAGCCACAGAAAACACTAATAGGTAATTACGAAAGTAAATATTCAATGTTTGATGGACTGATGCACAGCTGTCATTATTGTAGTGGTTATTGCTGCATAAATGTAATTCTTTGCTGAAGTTCAGCCAAACTTACTGGTGGTTTTTCATAACTGTATTTTTAACATGGCCCCATAAGAAGAACCCAGAGGTGTTAATTCTAGTGAACGCGCGATAGCCATGTGAGTGGTCCAACTTTTCCAATCCATTTATCTGGAAATATTAAATTTAATCATTCACGTGCAGCCATTGAAAAATCTGAAGTTGCACTGTCCTGCTGAAACTAAATCCACAACGTTCTCTTAATGGCCTCTCTTCAATAAACCCTTGCACAACATTATATAGAATAGGATCTCGAAAACGTTGGCCATTGACATTTTCATCGTAAAAAACTGAACTAAAAACTTAATTGTTGTTTATGTCACACCAAGCATTCGTCTTCCAATTCAATTAGTGTGCAGTTTGTCTTAACCAATGAGGATATTAATTGGCCCAGTAATGAAAATTGTTTAATAACAACACCATTACATGCACATTGTGACTCATCTGACCACAAAATCTTCTTTGTGAACTGTGGATCGTCATCGATTTGAAAAAGAAGCCAGTTACAGTACTCTGAACGTATTTCATAGTCTCGTGTATCAGGGCTTTGATGCCAATGCACATGAAGCACATTCCACACTGATCCTATACGGCAACCAATATCATCAGCAATGGAACGTATGCTGTTATGTGGATTAGCAACAACTCCAGCAAGAACCACTGTGTCAGTGTCCTCATTTGTTGCTGTGTTTTGATCTTCCCTGTTTTGCATGTTGTTGAACAATACAATACTTTTTCCAAAGGTTTGTGTTGAAGGACGGTGTTGATTTGGATATGTTTCAGCATACATTTGGGTTGCACGTGCAACATCTTGTTGACTTGCACCCTAACAAAATATGTCAACCAATCCATTTTGAGGGTACGATGACATTTTTTGAATGCTACTATTCAAACACTCATCAGGATCAATGCTGCTTAACCTGAAATCAAACGAAATACGTATTAGTATCAGCAAAGTTATTTTTATTATACGCTTTATTCAACTTGCTTTTCTCTAGGTTTGTGTATCCGTCAAATCTTGTAATCAATATTAAACCAATTTCCCGACAAGCAAGAGAGCTGGAACTTGATACACATACACAGGACCGATTACAATGCATGTTAAAGGAAACATTTTTCAAATCGGTTTACTAGTACGTGTTTTAGCGGCATAAATTCATTTCAGTCTTCTCTCCTTAAGTCGAAGGGACGATTTTATACGAATTGCTTAATTCGACCAAACAATTAGTTTTACAACCAATTGCCAGAACAAAGTATTCGTTATGACGAGGGTTAAATGTATTCGTTGTTTATTGTTGCAAAATTAAGCTTTGTTTAGCTCACTAATACGCTTTATTAGTGAATACACTCACGGAATTTGCATACCATCAAGAATTCCGATGACAGCGTCGATCGCTTTCACACCCGATTCTTCTATTCATCGGCGTGGAAAGCGAGTCGACCTAATACTCGTCGTCATCAACGTAAGATACGCAGAACGAATCAGGAAAGAGGGAGGAGAGCTCAAGAGAAGAGCGAGAACGAGCGAGATCGAGGAGAAAAAACGGTAAAACCGAGGGCGAAGAACGTGGACAAGAGAACAGGAATTTTCCACGACGGCGATCCACGAATTCCGACGCAAAAGTTTCTCTTTCTAATAACGAGGGTACAAGGAGTGGAAAGGACGGAAATTCCTGCACTGCCAAGCGATGGAAACGCCTGCGAACGTTTATATCCGGAGAGGGAGAAAGGAGACGGTAACCTCGCTACAACGACGAAAGCGACTGATAACTTCCTTAAGGTGAGCTTTCGTCGTAATTGGAACTGTTGCTATTCTTCACACGATAAGCTCTGTTCATGGAACTGTTATTTAGCGGCTACAAACTTAGTTGTCGCCCAATTTCAGCAATTCCGCAATACACAACTTGCCAAACGGGCATTCCCTGAAATGCATAGCTACGAACTTTACTGTACATCGCAGGTTCTTGGTCTGTGGCCCTTCGGCCTCTCACCATATCTATCTAGGCAACTGGACTTCGTATCGGTGCTATAGATCTGGACATATTTATCCATTTCATTTAGCAGCGAAACAAAGCGTTGCCGCTCCCGACTTGTCTGTTACAAATAATATTGGTTGATGTAAAGGAGACTTGGAAACTCACGCTAATGTCCTAGCTAATGTCACGCTAATAATATTAGTATAGTTCTTAATTCTAGTGATCCAGGAGACTATTAACGAATGTGACTCCTCAACAGAGCGTAAAGTGCGACGTCTCTGCAGATTAATGAATACAATACCCGACTACGACGAGCTTAAGTGCGCACTCTTCAAACTGCGGCGTATGGAGAAGAACACATTGGAAATCTATCATAAAAAGATTGTTTGGTTGATTTGTTTGGTATTAACGTCCTTTTCAACTGCCATGGTCATTTCAGGATGGCGTTTTAGGGGCCGCAAATTTTGCCTCGCAAGGGTTCTTTAACGTGCAGCCGGCAAACGACTGCACGGGACCAACGGCTTTACTTCCTTTCCGAAGGAAGTGCGTGATCTTAGAATTTTCCCCCTGAAAAAATCCTCATCTTCTTGGGTCGGGGTCGAATCTGCGTCCTCGGGCATCAGAGGCGATCACGCAATCCCTTAACCACCGAGGCCGATCTACCATAAAAAGGTACTACGGACAAAGTCATATACATTCTGATAAATGTATACAAAAAAAATAATATTTTACCTTCTAACACGAAGGTAATGGAGGTTTATAGAAACCCAAACTCATAATTGATTAATTAGAACAAGGAATGCTGCAAAATAATTAGATTAAGTTCTTAACTTCTTAATTACAATAAATAAACTAATTGTTGAGATAATACAAGTATAACTTTTTTAATTATAATATTAAGGCAGTGAACAATAAAGCCTTAAATTTGTATAATGCAAAACTTTAACATTAGTCCTATGTAAGATAGGACTATCTTTTTAAGTTTTACTACTTCTACGATCGGCCACGGTGGCTCAGGGGTTGCGTGGTCGCCTTTGATGCCCGAGGACGCGGGTTCGACCCCGGCCGAGGACGACGAGGATTTTTTCAGGGGGGAAATCCTGAGATCACGCACTTCCGTCGGAAGGGAAGTAAAGCCGTTGGTCCCGTGTAGTCGTTCGCCGGCTGCACGTTAAAGAACCCTTGGGAGGCAAAATTTGCGGCCCCTATAACGCCGTTCTGAAATGACCATGGCAGTTGAAAAGGGCGTTAATACCAAACCAACTACTTCTACGCGAAATTGAAATGCGATACGCAACACCATTTTCATAGAAGGAACTTCTTGTCCTAGGCAACCTCCATAAAGGACAACGGCAATGCTCGTTGCGTAAAAGGCTTTGCCATGGCAGGGAAACAGGAAATTTCTAGTACATATATCCTAGTCCTTCCATGACAAAGGCTTGATGCAACTAAATTGACTTCGGAGTTTATTTGGTCGGCTGAGTAATGCAGATATTCCATGAAAATATTTTGGTTGTCCTTGACCGTGGATAGGAAATCACCAGTTGCTGGCGAGATGAAATCCGATACCTGACGGGGCGACAGCACCGCTTGTACAGGGTGTTGCAGATTACTACAGGGCTATATAATGAGAAGCCTACCTGCTCGATTGCAGGGGCCGACTCGATATCAAATGATAATTGGGTAATTTTATTTTGTTAAACTTATTTGTTTGGCAAAGGGCATGGTCAATTGAGCCAAGGAGGGCTGCGCGCTGTACTACTACAGGGTAGGGGGGTACACAAATAGTAAACACATTTATGAATGTCCTCCGCAGCTAGATGGAACCAACAAACAAACCAAAAATTTAACAGAGGAGAATAGTAAAAAATAGCGTTTCACACTTTTATTATTATGTTTGATCGTCACGGGCTAACCCGAGTTCAATCTCGTAGCGGACACAGGGCCAAGATGCTGCAGACCAGTTTGCTTTACTACTGAGAAAGTCAGACCCGTAGCCAGGGGGGGGGGGGGGGTCGAGGGGGGGGGTCGACGACCAATCCATTATGGAAAAAGGTCCGACTCTGTGGAATTTTTGAAAAAAGGTCCGGAATTTTTGAAAATCGACCCCCTCCCCAAGATAACGTCCTGGCTACGGCCGTGAATGTGTGAAGTTTCTTACAACAAATGTGTTCAAAGAAACTTCCATCTTGCTCAGCACAGAGAGCTACCCTCTTCACAAAGTCTTCTCTCACTCCCTCACCTTCATCTCCCTCCATCTTGCTAAACGACCGAGCCGGCCCCTGCAATCGAGCAGGCAGGCTTCCCGTTATATTGCCTTGTACTTATCTGCAAAATCCTGTATGCGGAATTTAGCTATGGGGAACTCGTTCGTCTATCAGACGTCGAACTGATGAATCTACGCTCTCCTGACTTAGGTAACCTCCAAAGCCAACTCGAAAAAATAGGCCGGAGCACTGAAAAGTCACATGACCAAAATAGATCGAGCAAGAATCCAATCTTTACTGTTTCCAACAAACGAATAAACAATGATTGTTGAAATGCAAGATAGAAACCATGAAGGTTGGATTGTTGCTAGGTCTACTGTGGCCATGTGACCTTTTAATGCCCCGGCTTGTCTTTTTCGTCGGCTATGTCTACCTCCTCGCTGACGTCTCGCTACAATACTGCGATAAAGTTCTCTTCAAATAACTTCATTAACTTTGTCTTTACACGTTGCTCATGTATCGGATCTACACTAAAAAAAGTCTAAAAAATCATCAGAATGACACTGGTGGGACGTGGTCGAATTTGAAGGGGTAATTAGGTCTTCATCTAAAAATTCGGGATTCGTATCAAGAGAGGTAGACCGCTCTTAATTATTTAATTTCCTTGATTTCCATTTGTCAACTTCGAACATCTCTGTTAACAGGCCTAGAACCTAGGAAATCGTCCGCGATTTCAAAAACGTCTTCCCTCTTGAAATTCCCGCTCACTTCTCTTTTACTCATTTCATCAATTCCTCTTTGCTCAGCCTGCACAAATATGCCACCACAATTGTTATGACGATTATATCTAGATTTGTTAATATTATGATTGAATGAAGGAATTATATCCACGCTGGAAAGAGATGGAGCCACCAAGCAGACTCCCCTCTCATCCATCTCTACGCGCTCGCTTTCTCTTATCATAGGATGCTGTGACACTCTGTGTCTCTCCGGGTCAAATCTTTTAATCAATTTTTAACCAGCTTTCCGACTAGCTCGAGATCTGAAATTTTGCACACATATTCATTCCCGATGAAAATAAAAATTTCTCGAAAAATCATCCAAATCCAACATGGCAGTGCAAGATGGTGGCCGTTTTAGTTTTAGTACAGTGGCTAGAAGAAATAGTATGTCAATTGCCGCTGATTCCGCTTCATCATGACTGATGACACCGCCAGATGGCATGACAATCTAATGCGCCGACAATTACTCTATAATGCATGGCATTCAATGTAAGTTTAACAGCATTAACACTTTAAAAAATACTTGTTTAATAAAATAAAATAATATTAAAAACTTGAAATAACATGCAGATAAACCTAGTTAAACGAATTTCAAAGCAGCATTCGTTTTATTTATTATTTTATCGAATTACAAAAAGTATTATTTAATTGTTACAAAAAGTTAAACGCAGAAGATAATTACATGGGAAAATGTAGTGGTTTTTAAATTGAACTGTTCTTTTTATATTTTACAATTTTTCATATTTATAATTATGTTTTCTGTGATTTTATAAATTATGTTTTTTACACTAATATTATTAATTCCTCATTTTGCGATCTAAGTACAAAACCTATTTAATCATTTTTAGTGTGATTTCGTTTTTTTTTATTAAAATTGTTTTACATATGGCAACTAAATAAAAACAAATACACAATAATTTATTGTGTACGTGTGAGCTTTAAAGTTTACTTTTCTCACGTACTGCACTTTTTTCTTTGTTTAGTGTTTTTACTAGAAAGTACAAGCGCGTAAGAACGTAGAACTTGATAATGCTATTTGTTACTGAAGTGTTATGGAAATTGCGTCCAACAGGATTTATACGTTTCATAGACAAACATTTTGCAATATCATTTAGCATGCAACCTGTTTCAATTCTGTTTCACTGTGTATATGTATCTTCCAGTTTCAAAATCAAATCAAATAATTCGGCATTTTATCCACTCTTT
>JAHWFO010005664.1:1558669-1581131 GCA_023313115.1 Rhysida immarginata | reverse complement strand
AATAGGGAAACTTACTTTCTGGATGCGCCTCGTATTAGCGGCATCTGGCAACACTGCACTCAGTTGCATCTGGCGAAGATGAGACTAGCGACCGGGAAAACTTCGTACTTACAGGAGTCGTATTTTTTTCTTTTTACTCGTTGTGGTTATTATTTGTACACACTAAAAGAGTGCCTTATTTCTTGTATTATTATTAACATATCCACATCCTTTTTCCATATAAAAATTTGTTTTCGGTTCTTTGCATTTCATTTTTATTAAAGATGAGAGGACAGACGCAGGCCGCATGGGTGTGAACGGAGAATAACATAACATATGTAACGTCCCACTTTTTCCTTCCTTGGGCCCACTTTTGATCTGCCGTGATTTTCGAGAATTTATTGTATGTTTGGGGATAGGTTTAGCTACGGGTTTTCGATTTTTTTTCTGGGATTTTGGGTTTTCATTTTGTTCGGATTTCCCTATTTCTGTGTCTAGCACGAGAGAAATTGAAATTTAATGTTAAGCTTGATTTTTAATTCTTTACTACTTATGAATTTAATGGAAAGATTGGGGGTTTTTTGAGAACTCTTTAGCTTGAGATTTTTGGTGAAAGAATTATTTATATAATTGTAATTTTTGATTTATTTTATGCCTAACTTGATGCTAAGCCTTTTTTTCCTTGTTTATTAAAATATTATCGAGCTCTTGATTGTTTACCAAAAACTTAGTCTAGCCCAAAAATGTCTCTGTTTGATTATTAATTAAGTTTTTGTTAGTGCGTGGCTTACGCCACGAGGGTTGCAACCAACAGTGATATTGTTGAAGAGTTTAGCTGTTAAGCTTCCGAACAAGGATGAGCGGTTAGGTCTGCGGTACCGCCTAAGATACAACCTACCTCCCGACAGAAGCCTTCTAGTCTGGTTTGGAGTCTTGCCGAGATGGAATTTCCTCTCCAAGCCAGAGCCAAGCAACCACTTCTGCCACCGACGAGAACGAGGAAGGACCTCTCCTCCTGCCCTGCCCACAGCTAGCAGTCCTGGACCTTATACTTCAAGGCCATCAAAGGAAAGTTTCTGCTATGGCAAAGAGTGCTAGCGACCGCTAGTAGAACGTACCCGGACAACTACAGAGCATTCAGTGAAAGTTGAGGTTAATGCGTACTTACTAATGTAACGTTTCCCGTTCAAATAGGGTTACTGTAGGCCTCCCTCTTAAAAGGACTACACGACGCATACTGGTTTTTGGCGTCCCATACTTGGCTTTAAGAATAAAGTATCTGGCTCCATGGATTTTCGAGACTCATCTGGAATTTTGGACATCGTACCTTCAAAGAAATCGGCAGTGACTTCTGGAGATGAACCACCCGTTCATGACAAAGCAGAACTACAGTAAGATCGTTCTTTCCACAGTTTATTGTGTGGTGTATCACAACGTAAGGCCTTACGAGTTTAGTGTAAAGAATAATGAGTAAATTTGCGCATATGTTTGAATTCTGTTTATTGATTTCTTAAGGTTTAGATGTTTGACTCAGTTAATGTACATTGAATTTGAGATTACAAATGGCATTCTTCTGCAACTATTTATGTATATATATTTTTTTATTATTTTGCGTATATTTTATACGCAACTCTAGAGAGTATATTCATCTACGTGTATAATTGATGTATAGTCAAGTCACGATTTCGGATGAACACACGGTAATAACGATTCCACTAAATGCGTCGGTTCCGTTGCTGAGTTTGATAATACTCGTAAATTGAGAGATATATGAACCTTCCGCCACTTGTTTTCTCCTCCCCGGTATTGTTGGAAGTTTGATTTGATAACCTTTTTCTTATCCAAAATTGTTGTCTTGGTTGCTTTCCCGCGGCCTTAGCTTTAATCTGTACTCGTTATTTATATTTTTTTTGGGAGGGTATTTGGACTTCAAACTGTACCTTATTTTTGTCCTTGCTTTTGCTTACAGCTCGGGATGGTCATACACACTATTGATTGAAGCTTTTTGCGACTTTACGGTAGAGCAACAAGTGTCCCAACTCCTTTGATCATGTAGTGTAGTAAAACTACAAATCTATCTATTTTAAAAATTAGTAATTACAACTACTCTGCAATTACTTTTTTAATGAATTATAACTACTACTTTTATAATTATTTTAATTACTTTTTTATTTATCCACTTATGTAACAAGAAATTAAATAGTGAAGGTGCACATGCCCATGGTAAGCTACATTCTGAATTTCAACCTTCTACCTCAAAAAATACGGAAATTATGATGGTTGGTTGGTTGGTTGGAATTTTAGGGCGTCGGCTGCTATGGCCATTTTGCGCCCGACAGAAAGTTTAAAAACCCACAGTTTTAAAAAATTAGATGAAAAAAATTTATAATAACTTGAATGACAAAGATGGACAAACAACAAAAATTATGACTATGAGATTTTAAAATCATTAATAAATTTAAAAACATACATTTTTCGCCAGGGTTCGCCCGTAATAAGAAATATTAGTACTAGGCTGTGTAAATCATTAGTGTGTAAAGGGCATTAACTGACTATAAAATAGGTGATTGAAAACTATTTTCTTCCGAGTTGTCCCCTAATAAAAGCTGACGAATATGATTAGTGTGTAAATGGCACTAAATGAAACCTACACTTAATGATCAAATATATACAATGCAAAAGCAATAAAAGGATGACTACAAGGGTGGTCCATAAGTCTGTCCCCCCCTTTTATTTTTTGAACCGAAGCAGATATGTCAATTTTGATGAATCCAATGAATAAGAAGTTGTGGGTGGCCTATCCCATGGTGCACTTTTCATCATCCCAAATATGCAAATTAGGACACATTCAAAATTTATCTCAAAGACCGTAAGGGATAGAGAAAAAAACCCAATTGCAAACTTGTTCAGCATAAAAAAACAAACAAAACAAAAAAAATCATCCAAATCGGACCAACGGTTCCCAAAAAAAGTTAAAAAAAGTAAATAACCATCTCAAACTAAAAAAAGCCAACTGGGCCAAACCAAAGCGAATCATGTTGGTAACACTCTAAAGGGTATGTTCTACATGATGCCCTTCAGCACCAATGCACAACTGAGCACGTAGTTTCAAAGATGCCATCACTCTTGTTACCATATCAGATGTAATGGATTGGCAGGCAGTCTGAATTCTCTGTTGTAAATCCAGCATAGAAGTTGGCTGAGTGGCATAAACATTATCCTTAAGGTAACCCCACAAAAAGAAGTAATTAGGGGAAAGATCTGGTGAGCGTGCAGGCCAATGAATTGGGCCACCCCGGCCAATCCACTGACCTGGAAACATTGCATCGAGATGATCACAAGTAGCTGCCGCTGAATGGGCTGGAGCCCCATCATGTTGATACCATACCCTTCGAAGTGATGCTAAAGGAAGCTCATCTGCAAATTCTGCCACTTCAACATTTATTATCATGTCTCTGTATCGTGCAGCTGTCAACGTCCCTTCGTAGAACAATGGACCAACCAATCCACCATTGATGATTCCACACAAGACATTCACTCTCCAATTCACCTGGTGCACAGCTTCTCGTAACCATCTAGGGTTTTCTGTTGCCCAATAATAAAGATTGTGTTTATTAACCAGACCATCTCGAGAGAAGCTGGCTTCGTCTGACCACAAGACCCAATTGAGAAAGCCTGAGTCATCGTCGATGCGATTTAGCAGCCAATTGCAGAACTCAAGACGAAAATCGTAGTCTGTTGGCTTCAATCCTTGGTAGCAGTGGACATGATAAGGGTGGAATCCATGCATATGAAGTGATCTTAATACTGATTGATGACTGCAGCCAGCTTCTTCAGCAACTGATCGAGTACTATAATGAGGATTAGTATAAACAGCAGCTAAAATGGCTGTGCTGGAGTCCTCTGATGTGACAGTTTTTGGTCTACCTTGCCGGGTCTGATGACTGACACTTCCTGTTTGATGAAATCGTTGAACAACCTGGCGAATTGTCTTAGAAGTGGGAACTCTAGCATTGGGATATCTAACTTGGTATTCACTGGCTGCACCTTTGTAATTATGTGCAAATCCAAAACATAAAACCATACCAACCATTTCTTCTCTACTGTATTCTGCCATTTTTCAGACCTGATTGGCAGTTTCTTCCCCGTTCTTCAAAAAGCTTCAGCATTTAAAGGGCTAGTGGATAAAACCCAACAGGGGGGGATAGGAAGATGCAAATGCAATGTGAGTGCCAATTAGCATTTGCAATTAACTTTTTTTGGGAACCGTTGGTCCGATTTGGATGATTTTTTTTGTTTTGTTTGTTTTTTTATGCTGAACAAGTTTGCAATTGGGTTTTTTTCTCTATTCCTTACAGTTTTTGAGATAAATTTTGAATGAGTCCTAAATTGCATATTTGGGATGATGAAAAGTGCACCATGGGATAGGCCACCCACAACTTCCTATTCATTGGATTCATCAAAATTGACATATCTGCTTCGGTTCAAAAAATAAAAGGGGGCTCAGACTTTTGTATTCACCCTGTATATGAATTTAAAAACATGAGTAATTTTTAAAAAAAGAAACACTTTTTTAAAAAATTATGGGGTTGTTCCCCAACAAAAAATCTAAGGAATGATTCAGCCCTAATGAGCGTCGTAACTTAGTGTGTAAAGGGCACTGGATTAGAATATGCTTAATAGTCAGCATTGCTCCACAAGAACACAATGGCGCTGGTTCATTTTTTAATAAATGGATGTGAGTAAGACGGCTGTGACCAATCCTAAGCCGAGTAAGAACGACATCTTCACGCCTGTTTGTTAGACAAGGTAATGACCACGGTGTGATGGCAGGCTTTATTTCAAATAATTTATTAGCAGGATTCAGAGGCCAAGAATCCTGCCGAGAAGATCTGAATTTTTTTGAAATCACCGGGTACAAATGCTCGGGGATTGAAAGCAATTCAGAGATCGGTAACTGAGTAATCGCGTGTTTTGCCGCCTTATCGACCCGTTCATTTAGTAGGATACCCATGTGACTAGGGATCCAGACAAAATGAATAATGGTACCTTGTGAATCCAGGTAATGAAGATATTCCTGGATTCTTTGAACAAAAGGGTTTATAGAATAAAATGATTCCAAAGATTGCAAAGCGCTCAGTGAATCAGTCAATATCCAGATGTTGGAATTTGGATAATTAAAGGCGAACTCTAACGCTTTGGCTATCGCTACCAATTCCGCTGAGAAGATGGAGAACTCGTTTGGCAAATGATAAGAAAATACACTGTTATCTATAAGGAACGCACAGCCAACTCCGTCCTCTGGTTTGGACCCATCTGTATATATGTGGAAGCCATCAGTAAGGGTTTCTGAAAAAACCTTAAAGAGTGCGTTAATTTCAGCATCCATAAACTTTAATTTTTTCCCAGCAAATAAGTTGTAATTTACGTCTGGTTGGGGGAGAATCCACTGAGGGACCTCTCTGACCTCTCGGCTATGCATGGCTGGAAATGAGAGGTTCGGGCTCTCCAGAAGATTCTGGAACCAATTATTGGTGCTTCTAAAAGAGTGATGGGGAGGGATACTAGGTTTATCAAAAAAACAGGCAAAATCTGTATGCTGACTTTCACCATATACGCGAAGAGCATATTTGAGGAGGAGTTTGGCTCTTCTAAACCATTATGGGGGTTCAGAAGCCTCCACATAAAGGCTCTCTACCGGACTTGTACGGAAAGCACCTGTGGCAATTCTTATGCCTCGGTTATGGACGTGATCTAACAGCTTCAAAGTTCTCTTTGAAGCTGAGGCATAAACAATGCTTCCATAGTCTAATTTAGATCTAACTAGGGAGCCGTATAAAAACAAGAGCTTCCTATCAGCGCCCCATTTGGTAGCGGAAATAGAGCGCAAAACCTTCATGGCTTGTAAGCATCTCGCTTTTAGATTACGAAGATGTGGGAGCCATGATAGTTTCCTATCAAAGGTCAGACCCAAGAATTTATAAGAGTCTACCACTGAGATAGGAGATCCATATAGTGTAAATTCCGGGTCTGGATGGAGACCTCTCAAATAACAAAAGTGGACGGCCCTTGTTTTTTGGGGTGAAAATTTAAAGCCTACTTCGTTGCCCCAGGTAACAAGCTTGTTGATGGCTAGTTGCAGTTGACGCTCAATAAAGAACATTGATGACTCTCGACAGTAAATGGCGATGCCGTCAACGTACAGGGAATAGTTCACAGTGGATGGAAGTTGTGAACAAGCCTTATTAATAGCAATGAGGAACAGGAAGGGACTGAGCACACTTCCCTGTGGGACACCATTATCCTGCGTAAAAGGGTCCGAGAGCGTTGACTCAACGCGAACTCGGAAGTTTCTATTCGCCATGAAATTACACAAGAAAGAGGGAAGACGTCCTGTAAGGCCGTATTTCTGCAAAAGTATTGCTATTCCATGGCTCCAGATCAAAGAACACCCCTACGACATGCTGTCTATGTCTCTGTGCGAAATGAATCTCATGCTCCAACCGAAGAAGGTGATCAACAGTTGTGCGAGATTTGCGGAAATCCCACTGAAATCTGGACAACAGGTGGTTTTTTTCCAGATACCACATAAGTCGGACAGAGACCATCCTTTCCAAGACTTTGCACATGCAGCTTGTTAATGCTATTGGTCGATAGTTTGAAGAACAAGAGTGGTCTTTATTTGGTTTAGGAATAGCAATAACAATTGCCTCTCTCCATATTGTTGGAATCTCTCCTAAAGACCAGATGTAAATATAACGGGAGAAGCTTCCTGCGTCAGATGTTGCAGGAAAGAGTATAACATTCCATCTGGACCTGAAGCAGAATCTCTGGAGCAACGAAGGGCATAATGTAGTTCCCGTAAAGTAAACGGGACATTATATTTTTCGAGGTTTCGGGATTTAAAATTTATAGCATGCGATTCCTCGAAAAGTTTTCGTCTTTGAAAGGAGACACTGCAATTTTTTTTTCGTGAAACCTCAGCAAATGCCCTTCCGAGGATATTAGCTACCTCTTTCCGGTCAAAGTATGTATGGCCATTTTCAATGAGAGAAGGGAGTTTATCCGGGAGTCTTTTCCTATTTATTTTTCTAATCATGTTCACTACAGTTTGAAGGGGAGTGTTTTTATTAATGGTAGAGATATGATCTCTCCAACAGAGTTTCTTATTATTGTAAATGATTAGTTTACAACTGGCCCTTTTTTTCTTATAAGTAATAAGATTCTCGATAGTTGGTTGTGCGGAAAAAATGCGGAGAGCTCTCTTACGTTCTCGAACGGCTAGGGCACATTCTTCATTCCACCATGGCACTGGGATTTTCGTGTACGAGGATTTACACTTAGGAATGGATTGTTCTGCCGCATGGAGGATGCGGGAAGTGAAATCCTCTACAGCCTCATCTACAGACGGAAAGGGTGTTTTATTCTCAAACTGTAGATGGGATTGGAAGACCTGCCAGTCTGCTTTATCCAATTTCCAACGTGGTAGAGGGTTAGAAAAAGTAGAAGAACTCAGGGAAATACTGATCGGGAAATGATCACTATCATGTAAATCTGAGAATACGCTCCAGGCTAAATTAGGTGTGAAAGCTGAAGAGGGTATAGATAGATCGATGCATGACAGAGGGCCGTTGGCTGAGTGGAGGAATGTTGAAGAGCCATCGTTTAACAAATTGATGTTAAAAGCATTCAAAACTTTCTCTATCATATATCCTCTTTCAGAGAGCTTTATAGACCCCCAAATGGATTATGGGCGTTAAAATGATCCAGAATAAGATAGGGACTTGGCAGTTCACAAAGCAAAAATGATAAAGAATTTTCATCTGTATAATGATCCGGAGGTAGATACAGTGAGCATACAGTTAGAGGTGAGAGATCTTTGAATAAGACTCTAACTGCTACCGCCTGGTGATTAGATGTTAAATTTAATGGTAGTAAAAGGCAAAGATCTTTGGACTAAGATGGCAACACCATCACAGGCTTTATTTCCAGATGTATAATCCTTCCTAATAAAATTAAACCCTTTTAGAGTAGCAGACTGGGATGGCAAACGGAACATTTCTTGCAAAGCCAATAAGTTCTCCTTCTCCTTATTGTAAGATTGCCATGATGAAGATTTTAAGATGTAAGTTTAAACTCCCGAGATAACTCTATCTCCTCAATAGGAGACAACTCTAAGTTCAAAGGGAAGTCTGGCCCTCCCCCCAGAACTGGAGAATTTGGTGTAGAAACTACTATACGTGTTTTGGAGGGGTCAGAGGAAGGTGACACCTCTGATGAGCGTTTCTTGCCATCTTCTCTTTCCGAAGTTTTTGGAGGAGTTCCAGGTGGTGTAATTGATTTCGAAGTACGACTAGTGCTAGCAAATGGTTCTGTGGAGGAGGAAGTTCCACAAGAAAAGTCTGCGATACTCAAATCAGTCATTGTTCCAACTAACTTAATAGAAGGACGACTCTTAACCACTGCTGCATAGTTACGGACTTCATTTTGTTCTATCTGCCTACGCGCTTCCGGAAAAGACAAACCCCCAAGGACACAACCTCTTGGATTTTCTTTTCCTTCCGCCAAATAGGACAGTCTCTAGAAAGAACAGAATGGGCTCCCTTGCAATTACAACACCTGAACTCGTTCGAACAATCTTCCATCTCATGTCCGGGCAAGCCACACTTGCAACAAACTGCAATAAAATGACAGTTTGTTCTCGTGTGGCCGTACTTCTGACATTGGAAGCATCGCAACGGGTTGGGGATAAAGAGTCTCACATGACAGTGGATATAGCCGATATAGATGGTATCAGGTAATCTGTTCCCTCAAAGGTAACAATGAAGGAGTGCGTAGGATGAGGGGACACCATTCCTCCTTGGAGCGATCCGGCGAATGTCAACTACAGATTGATCATCCAATTCGGCAATGATTTCCTCGTCCCCCATTCCTTCCAGGTCCTGGCACGTGAAAACACCTTTCCTGTAATTTAATGTTGCATGGGGAGAAACCGAAACGGCTTTCCCTGCAAACTTTTTCAAGGATAGCAGGGTGGAGGCTTGCTTACCCTTAAAGACTTCAATGAGCAGATGGCCGTTGAAAAGTCTCTTAACATGTTTTATATCCCCAACGAGGCGTTTAAATTCTTTTGAAATTAGAAATGGGGAGATAGTCTTAACCGACTCCCCATTTGCTAATTTCATCTCCAAAAACTTCGGATTCTCTGGCGGTCAACGGCTCGATCTCTCTTCACGATCGTTCTTTGGTTTTGGATTAACTAGCTTATTTTGTTTTCCCATATTAAGTAGGAGGAATTTTCATCTCCCTCGCTCCCCACCCACCACCGAGCCCAACAAGGGGATGCACATTGGCACCAGGGATACGAGGGGGACATAGGCAGCGCCTAACCCTATGGCCGAAGCTCCAAGGAGCAACGACCAGCCAATTGATCTGGACGGGCTCATCCAGACCACCCATCCTGCCGAGAAACAGGGGCCAAAGTGGTGTGTTGTTCCGGAAAGCCTTCCCTCAACCACCAGGATCCCCCTTTCCCCAGAAGTAGGGTCGCTGCGCACGGCAAACACGCAGATGGACGTTCTGGTCGTAATGGAGGCCATGTCAGAAACATGCCTGCATTGCGAGAACCGGTCCCTTTGGGAGGGTCCACAACCGACCGGACACTTTTAGTCTGGCCTCTCTGCTAAGGCCTGTCTGGCATGGGTGACCCGAACCAGCATAGCCCTTAGCATCACTGAGGCACTCAGGCCCCTCCACCACGTCAAGGTAGTGCCCACGGAGGGGCGGAAATTATGAAGGGGACGGGCAGATGGACAGACAGACGGACAATGTGAAAACAATAAGTAGCTCTATTCTTCCGCTACTTAATAAACTTAACGCCAATTTCATTTTATCTCGTGTTGACTTTTATTAAATACCAAAAGGTGCTTTATGCTATTACTGTGGGGGAACGTGTCTGTCTGTCCGTCTGTAAGTCGAAATTCAATCGATTAATATAGTTCTTTGCACGAACCAGTTCAAAGATTACCGAAATCGGCATATAATCTAATGGTAACATTATGGCCCACTAGAAATTTTCAATGCTAATGTATTATAAGTAATACAACAAAGAACTTGTAACGACAAGCTTAAGCGATTATAACATTATTAAGTACTATTTTAGCCAATCGATAAATATGGTTCTCTTCATGAACCATTTCGAAGATGGTCGAAATCAATATAAAGGCAGGCGTTCGAACTGTTATGCCACTCTCCGAAATTTTCATTGCTAAGTTAAAGCAAATTATAACTCTTAACTAGAAAATAAGAGCGAATATAATGTTATTAGGTACGTTTTCGCCAATCGATAAATATGGTTCGAAGATTGTCGAAATTGGTTCAGTGGTAGCTGTTCTAATGATACCATTATGGTACCATTGAAAATTTCCAATGTCAAGATATGTTACGTAATATATCAAACAACTTGTTACAATATATTACTTATTACTCTGTGGTAATGACATCATTACGGTACCATTGAGATATAGCATGAAATATCTTTCTATATATATATAGAAGGATGTTTGTTTGTTTGTGGGTGTTGTGTGTGGGTTTGTTTGTTTGTTTGTTTGTTTGTTTTTTATACAAATCTACAGTTTTATTCCGATCTTGATAAAATTTCGCATACATGACCTTCAAAGCACGAAGAAGGTCACTGGCTACCTCAGATTTCGAAAAAATAATAATTATTGATAAAAAATCGATATTCATGGATATGGCAGGGCATATAAATGAGAAATATCTCATGACCAACAATGCAAGACAAAGTTTGTGCAACAATAGGTATCAACAATAGTGTCAACACGCAATGCACCAACACTATGCAAGGATCAACAATATATGACTCATGACCAACAATGCAAGGCAAAGTTTGTGCAATATAGAATTCAGTGCATAGAATTCCTGTTATTCAGGCTTTTCTTAGAAAAGAGAATTCTTAGTACTTAACAATTTCTTGAAAATCTTTAAAAATGATCAATTACTGGAGATAATGAGTTAGCAGACTATTGAGAAAGAGTGAAAGACGATAGAGGAAGCACTCCTTTAGCTCCGTGCTGTATTGAGCAAATGGTAAGCAAGTAAATAGAAGAATCGGCGACCGCTAGACTACACAAAGTGATGAATGGCCAATTTTTGCTTCAAGACATCGAAGGAAGAAAGGAAATTGCAACAACATCAAGTGTATATCTAAAGTAAGATTACGTGAGTAAAAAATTATTTAGACTAGAAGGCATCCTTGGAGAGGTCCATCCATTGTGAGCCTTTAAAAAATTTTTTTCCGGTAAATCAAGTCCTGGTATATCACCTAGAATGGATTTTTTCAGTGAAGAGGTAAATTCCTCTTTCGGATTTTTCTTAGAATGGATAGTCCCTTCGCTCTATAGTGTAGTGACTGAGTTATTATTTAACCAATTTTGAGGTTTAATTTAGCTTTTTGAGGTTGTTCTGTTTACCTCAAGCGTACTAATCCCAGACAACGCCGGGTCCTCTGCTAGTATCAAATAAATCTGCAGCCATGTGGCATAAACAATTTTATAGCAGAGTAATAAGTTCGAAGATTGTCAATTTTATTTCAGGTGTACCAGTAGTAATGATATCACTCTGGTACCATTGGAAATATTCCAATGCTACGATAGGGCATGCCATATATTAAACAATTTGTAACAACGTGTCATGAACGAATGTATAAGAGTAGTTAATAATTTCGAAGACGGTCAAATTTGATTCAGTGGTACCTATGCTGATTCCTTAGAAATTTTCAATGCTAAGATATGGCATAGAATATATCAAACAACAAGTAACGATGATTATAAAATTTAAAGATTATTGAATTTGATTCACTCGAACCGGTTTTAATGTTTTCAAAAACGATTCAAAATTTTTGGAAATATGTTTCAAATGGTTTAGGTGATTGCGACTAGTTTAGTCTTTCGGTACTTACTTATGTCATTCCTTAATGGTTTATTTTTACTGAAATTTGATTTTATTATTTTAAAAGTAATTGGTAGCTAAAAAGTAATTTGTAGTTAACTACATACTTAAAACTACTTGTTTGCTGAATAGTTGTTAATTACTTTTTAACTACACTGCTTTGCAATGAAATTACCCCACCCACAAGCAGTTATCCGAATGAGCCAAAAGTAGCTATACAGCAAGAGATACATCTGAACACACCTTTATTACACTATGGTTCCAAGACGTGTACTTGTTTGTACAGGGTGTCCCAAGGGAAAGCGGCATCAGTAGGTTGTGGCATCACCTCTAGTGCTGAAGCATTTTTCAGCCGCAGGTGTAGTGATCATACAGGTGGCGAATGTCATCTTGGGGTACATTTGCCCAGGCCTGCTGAAACTGCTGTGTCATGTCATGGAGATTGCGGGTTGATCGTAAATGACGTCCCACTATGTCCCACACGTGCTCAATAGGCGATAGTTATGGGGACCTCGCGTGCCATGGCAGGCAGTTGACATCATGCAGACATGCCATGCTCATGTTTGCCGTACGCGGTCTTGATTAAAATCGCCTTGTAATTGTTTACATTACTTTTTAATCTCTACTTGCTAAACTAGATTTTGCATTCGTTAAGGGCTTTCTGCAGACATAATAGAAGAACACTAGGCTGGCTGACGTGCCCATGTCAGTATAGCAGCATCATCTGCATAAAAATATAGCTTGAGATAAGAGATTTCCAAGATTTCCAGAAAGTCACGTATATAGTAATTGAAAAACACTGGCCCAGCACTGATCCTTGTGGGGCACCAGCATTTGTCTCACAGGTATTAGACAATTCATGTCCAGACTGAAAAAACCTGTTCAGTAGTCTGCCTAGTGAAGTTATTTTAGAGTAAGTATATGTGAAAACTAAATCGAAACGAATTTCCATGCATTTTATTTTCTTATAGATTGATGTGACATCCCATTTCGATTAATCACAACCATTCTTTGTGGAGAACTATTTCTTATTAACTGTGCAAGTGCAGATTGTTACCTCCCGGAACTAAGTAATTGGGCTTTAAAGACTCCTTAAAATTATTTTAAAGATATTAGCAACGTTTCTTTCCCGGTTTACTGGAAGATGTGATAATCTTCCCTCTCGCTGATTTTTTTTTTACTTCGTTTGTATTTTGTTTCTGACAATCGTCAATCTTATTTTCTTTTTATATAATGTGGAAGACCGCTTGGGTTGATCAGGCTTCTTGACTACCTCAGAGTAATTCATCTGGAATTTATTCTGGTTCGATGAGCTTTGTGAAAGCGCTGCTTTCGTCCCATCCTAACAAATGTACACTTCACTGTTCAATTGTCGTTGGGGAAAAAGCCTTTTGAACTTTAGTGCATAATGTGCTCATCAAAGACTACTTGAAATAATTTAAAATCGTAGCAATACCAGTGTAATTTTCTTTTTAAGAATAACCCATTAACAATAGTTTCCTTTAGTGAGTAAATTTCATGGAATGAAATAAAAAGAATAAAGATTTTATTATTTAGTTTGTTGCTCCTTCCTGTTGTTGAATAAGGATTTTAGATAGTAATCTAAAAATCTAACTTATATAATGGGATGGAAAATAAACAGATATACTTTTGGGAATTCCAATAAGTGAGATACAGATAACATTGCGGCACAAGGTGGATTTGTACTAATCGGTTGAACTAAGAGTTAAGATCCTGATCAGTATTTAATGATCAGACTGATCTCCTGTGGACTGAACTTTGCTCAAAGACAAAAAATTCCAGGAAATCATTTAAGGTAAGATCAGATAGATTGTCGTACCAGGTGGGGTCTCATCACAAATTTGAAATCTCTATTTACTTTAGCTTTGTGCTACCTGACATTAGTCAACAAACTTTTTTTAATATCTATGTTGGTACAACAAATCACATGCAACGACAAGGAATGTTGTGGAAAGGGGATTTGGAGTCTGGAAGAGGAGATGTTTCTGCTTAGGCAGTACATTATGAATAAAGCTCAATACCTCACTAATTGTGATAGTGGCTTGTGCAGTCCTTCACAACTTTGGGATGTAAGTAATTCTGCAAAGTAATACCAACTTTTGATTATCATACATTTTCTAACTTAACAAGTAGATTTTGTTGATATATCTAGTTCATGTAATGAAACTGGAGAAGATTTGCCAAATATAGGCGAAGATCCTCACCAACAACCAGAGGAAGATCCACCAGTGCCTTCACATACACTGGTGGACAAAAATTTGGGGTAGGTGTATTTTCTAAGAACCCAATTATTTAGAGATTTTATTGTTATGGCACCTTTTACGTTACTATTGAATATATCAAAATTGACAATTGAAAAATTGATCTTTTAATTTGTTTTTAAGTTACATGCAAAGTATGCAAACTGAACTGGTCAAAAGTTTGGGGTAACAGGTAAATAACTGATATTTTTTACAGTAAAGTGCATGAATATTTGTCCATTGATTTTTTGGAATGTAAAGAAGTGTCTTAAGATGATTTCTGATGAGAAACGAAGGAAATTCATGCATTGTATGCTCAACACAAGAACTTCAAGCGAGAAGCTGAAATTGCTGATGTTGGTTACAATGCAGTAATCAGGGCAATTAAAAATGAAAACAGGAAGACAGGAAAGAATATGGGAAACCCATCTGCACTTACAAGACGGACAAAATCTAGCATAAAACGCCATGAGAGAAGAGAAATTGCAGCTGGCCACATTGTAAACAGTATGCGCATCGAAGTAAATCTTGATTTGAAGGCTTCAACCAGTACCATAAGGCGTGAATTGCAGCGTGAGAACTTTCACTATGAAGCTATTGAAAAATCACTGCCATTAATACCAAAACATAAAATAGCAAGACTTCAATTTGCTCAGAAACACATCATGAGAAGACTGATTTTGGGTTGGTGGTATTTTCTGATGAAAAACGATTTTTCCATGGATGGACCTGATAACATGTGCAGTTATGTTAAAAAACAAGGCCAAAAACCAATTGGTCTGGTCAAAAATAAGCACCAAATGGGAGGAGGAAATGTGATGCCATTAGGTGCCATTTCAAACACGGGTCACCTGAAGATAAAAGTAATTAAGGGCAAATATACGGCAACCAATACTTAGAAGACCTTCAAAGCACATCCATTCTTTTCTGCAAGAGACACTACAGACAAAAACAATGGGTATGGCAGCAAGACAATGCATCTATCCACACAGCACGAATGTTTACTGAATGATTTTCCACTAACAAAGCTCGTACACTAGACTGGCTGGCAAGGAGTCCCGACCTCAACATTATAGAAAATGTTTGGCATCTTATGAGCCAGGATATTTATGCTGACAAATAGTATTCAACTCTTATGCAGCTAATCAATGCAATAGCACCAAACACCATCAAGAAGTTATTTTCATCAATGATAAATCGTCTTCTTCAAGTTATAAAGTCAAATAGCGGTCAGATTTCATATTAATTTCCTTTACTTTTGATATCTTGATGATTATTTACCTGTTACCCCAAACTTTTGACCAGTGTAATTTGCATTATTTGGATTTAACTTAAAAACAAATTAAAAGATCAATTATTCAATTGTCAATTTTGATATATTCAATAGTAAGTAAAAAGGTATCATAACAATAAAATCTCTAAATAGTTGTTTTCTTAGAAAACACACTTAGCCCAAACTTTTGTCCACCAGTGTATCATGGAAAATGCACGGAGAAGGGAAATAATATTCCAACATTTCGCTTAAAAGTGTAAAATCTTGTTTATTTCTCCGAAAAAAAACTCATAAATAAATAAACACATTATTTATTATATAAAATTTATATTTATATATATATTTATTATATTTTAATATAGCTTGATTCCTACTCAATATAAAATGTCAAAATTAACAATGAAAATACAAATGAAATAAACATATATAACTAGAGTGACTTTAATATTCACGGGAAGTTAAGTAACGATTAGCGGCATAACTATTTAAATAACAATAATCGGCAACAATTGACACTATTTAAGTGAAGTTGAAAAACGAATTGTATGCGAAATTAGGGTAAATTCGGTATCTTTGAAGATTCATAACTCAAAAATGAACGATCTAAAACAAAAATTGTATTCGGCATTTTCGCAGTTTTTTATGTAGAATACGCTAAGGAAGTTTTTTATACTTGTTGTGGGACACCCTATATATATATAAAAGAAGAAACTGACTGAGTGAGTGATCAACGCACAGCCATAAGGCCTAGAAACTTGAAATTTTGTACAGAGGTTCTTTACAAAGTGTAAGTGAGCACTAAGAAGGGGTTTTTCGAAATTCAATCCCAAAGGGAGGTAAATGGGGGGTTGAAAGTTTGTTAACACGTTAACTGGTATTGCACTATACACTTAACACATCAACTGGTGTGGCACTACATAATTAACCATAATAACCTCTTTTGGGGAGGGGGGTATCGAATTATTAACAACGGGCATAAATGTGATTATGCAATGACCGGACATAGATAAGGCAGTGTTTATCGAGGAGGCTAAGGAATCACACGGGTCTACCTTAAGCTCCCTAAAAACGTCCAAACGACCGGCGAAAATTTGTGTGTTTGGCAAAAAAGAGAAAGAACGAGTATTGATCAGTGAGATTTGCAACTGAAAGATAAAAAGCTATCCGGGCACTGGAAACTTCTGAACAACGGAAGCTCCGCTAGAGTAGGAGGGTATAAGAGCTTCTACATCAAGGGCAAGGGAAATTTTAGAAGATAGGTCTAAAGTATCCAGTGATGCTCCCCGGGGGTGAAGATGGATAACATTTTAATCTGAGACAGAACAACAAGAGGGTAAGTAAAGTCCTGGGCAAAGTCTGCAATATAAGTAGGTTCATTAAGAATGATGGTTCCATCCCACCTCTGAGAATTATAAAACAAAATTGAATTTGTAACAATACGTAGAATTCCTGTTGTTCGGGCTTTTCTTAGAAGTTAACATTTTCTTGGAAATATTTAATAATGATCAGTAACTAGAGATAATGGAGAGTTAGCAGACTACTGAGAAAGAGTGAAAGACGACAGAGGACGCAGTCCCTTCGTTCGAACTACAGTTGACGACATAACCGATAACAAAGCATATATGAACTCAACTCTTCAAACCAACAACCATATGTCCTGTAATAATCTTTCGAAGGATTATAACAATAATTCACATCTATCGAAATGCCAGCGAAGAAATGAATGAGTATGGGGCAGAGATGACAAAAAGCTTTCCGGGCATCGGAAACATTTGAACAACTACTTCGTCTGTAGACGGAAATTGTAGAATTACTGAAAACAAATTTATTATTTAACTTCATGAGGTTGTTCTGTTTAACCGTGGCCTACGTGATAGATAAAGACCTGCTCATTCGCTATGAAATCGTGTAATCAGGGGCAGCTGCTGAAAGTGTTTTCTACTGGAGACCTCTACCGGCAAAAAGAGAACTGTTATGTCTTTAGGTCAGTAGAGGTCTCCAATAGGAAGTACAAGCACGGCCTTCTAGAAAGCACAAGCACGGTAGTTTTACGTAGCCGTGGCGCAAGTCCTCAAGCAACGTTGCCAATTTGGCATTTTTTTCATGCGCTTGTCCTTTGTTAGACATTATTAATAAAAATTAAACAATGCAGAAAACAATAAAAAAAGGATAAGCGCTTTTAAAAAAAATAAAATATAAATAATTATTATTAAAAAACCTTTATTACAGGATAAAAATACAAGTACATATAATTTAATGTACATAATAATCGAAACACCTTCTAATTTTATCTTGTAAAAAACTTCTTTTTACGAATTTTCAAATTTTGTATATTTATTTTTTAAGTATTTTATTTGTAAACTCGACTTTCCAATATAAGCCAATAATGGCTCCTGTAAATGCCAGATTTTCTTTGTATATTTCATCAAATATTATAATGAATTTTAATTATCATTATTATTATTAGAATATAGACACACCATATACGGATTCTTAAAGAAAAACTCTTGGCTGAGGTTCTCAAATTTGAATGCGGCACCTACCATTTACAATTTCTAGATTTCCAAATGTTTAAGAAGCATTCGTGCAACCTTGCGACGAATGGTAAGGAAATTATTTTATTATAGTAGACAAAATTTATAGAAAATGCATATAATTACTATCTACTATTAAATGATGGCCGTGATTAATTAATGCTAACAGCAAGAGGGATGAATGCTAACAGTGTTTTATCGGATTGCTGTTAATTAATCAACTAACCATGTAAGATTTCAGATGCTTTACAGCCTCTAAAAATCTAACAAACATTTATAATTGATTCATGCTCGCAAAGTTATATAATTTTCGCATAGGGTTGAGATTAGGGTAATAACGCTTTTATAGACGAATTCGATGAAAGAAAATGGATTCTCAACTCCTATTGTGTCGCCCGTGAGTTTTTTTTACGGTGGCGCCATCTGATTATTTGCGTGCACATCGCTACCTAAGCAGACGAGGTATGATGAAGACGATGATAGGCGTGATGGCTTACAGTGGAGTAGGACAGAAGTGCGCTGCGCTAAATTGCAATATTTCAAGAGTAAAAAATAAAGAACTATCCTAAACGTCTAGTCACTGTGTCAATATTAGATTTTGCAAATGAAAAATACAAATGTCAAATCACCATCGCCTGTTGTTTGTTTACATTATGAAGATACATGTTTTTGATGAAAATGAGGCGACATGGTAATTCAAATAATCAGTAACTTAACAGTGTTTTATACATTTTACATTTTTTTTTGTTTCCCAGGTAATGAATAAAAAAATGCTGACCTTTCATGCATCATCCACGGTTAACATAAAAATATATATATATATTTCACATGTTTTATGGTAAACTTTCTCAAAAATCTTTGCTGCTGGGATAATAAAATTTTTCCTTCTTGTTCCTACTCCAGTGTGTATCATATAAAAATATATATACATCATATACAAGATACATCTAATACCATACATCTAGACAAATTAATATTCAATAATTTATTAATAATTGACTAATTATTACCAGGTATTAATTGAAGTGTAAATTCTCAAAACTTCTGTAATCCGTTTAGTAAATTTTAACAAAATCTTTTTAAAACTTTATGATTATATAACTTTTGTAGAATTATTTCATTCCTACCTGAAATAAACTCTTATTAATTCCCCAAAATTAACATTAATATGTTTAATAAAGCTATAATACTTTTTTAATTAGAATATTAACAACATGTTTTGCTTACGTGCTTTTACGTGTATGTATATTTACTTTATATGTAACTATATACAGTATACATCTCTTCTTCTATATATATAACTAGCAGAGGACCCGGCGTTGCCCGGGATAATTACACTTGATGTTGTTGCAATTTTCTTTCTTCTTTCGATGTCTTGAAGCAAAAATTGGCCATTCATCACTTTGTGTAATCTAGCGGTCGCCGATTCTTCTATTTACTTGCTTACCATTTGCTCAATACAGCACGGAGCTAAAGGAGTGCTTCCTATCGTTCTTTCACTCTTTCTCAATAGTCTGCTAACTCATTATCTCCAGTTACTGATCATTTTTAAAGATTTTCAAGAAATTGTTAAGTACTAAGAATTCTCTTTTCTAAGAAAAGCTTGAATAACAGGAATTCTATGCATTGAATTCTATATTGAACAAACTTTGCCTTGCATTATTGGTCAGGAGACATATATAGTTGATCCTTGCATAGTTTTGGTGCATTGCGTGTTGACACCGTTGTTGATACCTATTTTAGCACAAACTTTTATTTGCATTGTTGGTCATGATATATATATTGTTGGTCCGTGCAGAGTGTTTGTGAATTGCGTGTTGATACCATTGTTGATACTTATTGTTGCAAAAACTTTGTCTTGCATTGTTGGTCATGAAATATTTCTCATTAATATGCCCTGCCATAACAATGAATATCGATTTTTTTATCAATAATTATTATTTTTTCAAAGTCTGAGGTAGACAGTAACCTTCCTCATTTTATGCGAAATTTTATCAAGATCGGAATAAAATTGTAGATTTGTATAAAAAAACAAACAAACACACAAACCCACAAACAAACATCCTTCTTTATATATATAGAAGAAGGATGTTTGTTTGTGGGTTTGTTTGTTTGTTTCTTATGCAAATCTACAGTTTAATTCCGATCTTGGAGAAATTTTGCATACTTGACCTTCAAAGCATGAGGAAGGGAGCTGTTACCTCAGATTTCGAAAAAAAAAAAATTATTCATAAAAAAAATCGATATTCATGGTTAAGGCAAGGCATATTATTGAGAAATATCTCATGACCAACAATGCAAGGCATAGTTTGTGCAACAAAACTTATCAACAATGGTATCAACACGCAATTCACAAACGCACTGCACAGACCAACAGTATATATTTCATGACCAACAATGCAAGGAAAAGTTTGTGTAACAATAGGTTTCAACAATGATGTCAACAAGCAATGCACCAGCGCTATGCAAGGATCAATAATAAATATCTCATGGCCAACAATGCAAGGCAAGGTTTGTGCAATATAGATAAGTTTCAATTTGTAACAATGCATAGAATTCCTATTATTCAGGCTTTTCTTAGAAAAGAGAGTTCTTAGAACCTAAAAATTTCTTGAAAATCTTTAAAAATGATCAATAACTGCAGATAATATACAGTTAGCAGACTATTGAGAAAAAGTGGAAAGACGACAGAGGAAGCAATCCTTTAGCTCCGTGCTCTATTGAGCAAATGGTAACCAAGTAAATAGAAGAATCGGCGACTGCTTGACTACACAAAGTGATGAATGGCCAAGTTTTGCTTCAAGACATCGAGAAAAGAGAGGGAATTTCAACAACATCAAGTGTACATCTAAAGTAAGATTACGAGAGTAAGAAATTATTTAGACTAGCAGTGGCATCCTTGGAGAGGTCCATCCATTGTGAGCCTTTAAAAAAATTATTTTTCAAATTTTCATTAAGAATTTTTCTGTATAAATTATAAGCGTTTCCATGAGTTTATTTTTTAGATATTGCAAAATTTAATCAAAAAAAAAGTCCTAGCCACAGGGCGGGTTATCACCTAGCTTATTTGATAGCATATCAGATCCAAACATTTCATAAAAATACATTTTGACTATATTCTGTGGGAATGTGTATATTTTGGAAACTGAGATGCTGCTTATGTGATGATTGAACGTTCGTTTCCAAGAATCTATATATACACAGAGTGGCCATATTATGTGTCACAGCGCTGCCACTAGAGGCCTAGATAGTTATAAAAAGGGAATGTAGGCGAGGTGAACATCCGTTGCCGGTTTTTTGGCGACGATATGGGCAAAAAACGTGATTTAACTAAGTTTGAACGCGGGATGATCGTCGGCGCGCGCAGTGTCGGAACCAGTATCAGCAAAACAGCTGAACTTGTGAAGTGTTCAAGAGCAGCAGTTATTAATGTTTAGAGAGAGTGGACTACCAAGCAAAAAACCGGCTCTCAACGTCAAGCGTGTAGTCGTCACAGGCTCCTCAATCTCGAGCTGAAAAGAGATTGACCAGAGTTGTCCATTGCGACAGAAGAGCAACAGTACGTCAAATAGAGGCAAATCTTAATCAAGGACAAACTGTGACCGCCTCTGAACGAAATGCTCGCCGCTCATTAAACCGTTTAGGCTATGGAAGCCGACGACCAGTTCGAAAGACTCTACTGTCAGCCTTGAACAGAGCAGACGTCTCCAGTTCGCCAAGGAGTACAAGGATTGGACAGTATATGACTGGAAAAGGGTCATGTGGTCCGATGAGTCACGATTTCAAATGCATCATCCAGATGCAGGGTTAGAATATGGAGAAAACAACACGAAAGCATGGACCCCACCTGCATCGCCACAACACTTCAAGCTGGTGGCAGCAGTATTATGATTTTAGGGATGTTTTCTTGGCATTGTTTGGGTCCTTTGATTCCTCTACACGGACTTGTGCGTGCCCAAGGTTATTTAAGTATGGTCGCAGATCAAGTACTTCCCGTTATGTTAATGGTGTATTCTGACGGGGATGGATACTTCCAGCAGGAGAATGCTCCTTGTCATAAGGCTGGCATCGTCCTCAGATGGTTCGAAGAACATGCCGGAGAGTTTACCTTGCTTCGTTGGCCTACACAATCGCCAGATCTCTATCCCATTGAGAATTTGTGGGATGAGATCGAACGGGCCATCAGGCAGCGGGATCCAGCACCATCAAATCTGCAGGAATTGGAAAGTGCAGTTCTTCAGAGTTGGTCTCAAATTCCTCCTACAACCTACCAACATCATATAGAATCCATGCCCCGAAGAATGCAAGCAGTAATAAGAGCGAAAGGTGTGGCCCAACACTGTATTAAGTGGGTGGTCATAATAATTTGGCCACTCAATCTATAAAGAAGGATGTTTGTTTGTTTTTTATACAAATCTACAGTTTTATTCCGATCTTGATGAAAT